>SJYC01010766.1:0-25984 GCA_006408675.1 Madoqua kirkii | reverse complement strand
AACTCCCTGATGTTCCAGCTAGTTTTTGAAAAGGCAGAGGAACCAGAGATCAAATTGCCAACATCTGCTGGATCATGGAAAAAGCAAGAGAGTTCCAGAAAAACATCTATTTCTGCTTTATTGACTATGCCAAAGCCTTTGAATGTGTGGATCACAATAAACTGTGGAAAATTCTGAAAGAGATGGAAATACCAGACCACCTGACTTGCCTCTTGAGAAATCTGTATGTAGGTCAGGAAGCAACAGTTAGAACTGGACATGGAACAACAGACTGTCCCAAATAGGCAAAGGAGTATGTCAAGACTGTATATTGTCACCCTGCTTATTTATCCTCTATGCAGAATACATCATGAAAAACGCTGGGCTGGAAGAAGCACCAGCTGGAATCAAGATTGCCTGGAGAAATATCAATAACCTCAGATATGCAGATGACACCGCCCTTATGGCAGAAAGTGAAGAAGAACTGAAAAATCCTCTTGATGAAATTGAAAGAGGAGAGTGAAAATGTTGGCTCAAAGCTCAACATTCGGAAAACTAAGATCATGGCATCACTTCATGGCAAATAGATGGAGAAACAGTGGAAACAATGACTGACTTAATTTTTCTGGGCTCCAAATTCACTGCAGATGGTGATTGCAGCCATGAAATTAAAAGACGCTTACTCCTTGGAAGGAAAGTTATGACCAACCTAAATAGCATATTCAAAAGCAGAGACATTACTTTGCCAACAAAGGTCCATCTAGTCAAGGTTATGGTTTTTCCAGTGGTCATGTATGGATGTGAGTGTTAGACTGTGAAGAAACCTGGATGCCAAAGAAATGATGCTTTTGAATTGTGGTGTTGGAGAAGACTCTTGAGAGTCCCTTAGACTGCAAGGAGATCCAACCAGTCCATCCTGAAGGAGACGAGTCCCGGGTTTTCATTGGAAGGAATGATGCTGAGACTGAAATTCAAATACTTTGGCCACCAGTTGTGAAGGGTTGACTCATTGAAAAAGACCCCAATGTTGAGAGGGATGGGGGGCAGGAGGAGAAGGGGATGACGGAGGATCAGATGGCTGGATGGCATCACCAACTCGATGAGCATGAGTTTGGGTGACCTCTGGGAGCTGTGATTGACAGGGAAGCCTGGTGTGCTGCAGCCCATGGGGTTCCAAAGAGTTGAATAAGACTGAGCAACTGCACTGAACTGAACTGAACTGAGTCAAGGAAGGAGGGGATGCAGAAACAAGGGAGAAGCAATCAAGAAACAATATTGTAGCCTTGGGACAGTTTCCTGGTTCTGCCTCAAGGGACACATATAACATTATGCAAGAGCTCTTCTGCTTACTCCTTGGAAGGAAAGTTATGACCAACCTAGATAGCATATTGAAAAGCAGAGACATTATTTTGTCAACAAAGTTCCATCTAGTGAAGGCTATGGTTTTTCCAGTAGTCATGTATGGATGTGAGAGTTGGACTGTGAAGAAAGCTGAGCACTGAAGAATTGATGCTTTTGAACTGTGGTGTTGGAGAAGACTCTTGAGAGTCCCTTGGACTGCAAGGAGATCCAACTAGTTTATCCTAAAGGAGATCAGTCCCGGGTGTTCATTGGAATGACTGATGTTGAAGCTGAATCTCAAATACTTTGGCCACTTGATGCGAAGAGCTGACTCATTTGAAAAGACCCTGAAGCTGGGAAAGATTGAGGGCAGGAGAAGAAGGGGATGACAGAGGATAAGATGGTTGGATGGCATCACCGACTCAATTGACATGGATTCCGAAAGTTGGTAATGGACAGGGAGGCCTGGAGTGCTGCGGTTCATGGGGTGCAAAGAGTCGGACACGATGAGTGACTGAACTGAACTGAAGTGAACTAAGAGCTCTTCTGCAGAACTAAAATCTTCAGGAAATAGAAGATGAACTATTTGATGAAGCATTCTTCATTCCAGAGAGAAGGTCATAGTTTGATAACTTTGACAACTACAAAAGTTCATCAGGAAAGCACCTGAGGCTGGATTAAAGGAAGGCAGGACCTCTGTAAAACCTGATGCTTATCAGCATCCTGACCCTTGAACCATTGCTATAAAACTCCGCTGGCAAAATAATAAAGCTATTTCTTTTCTTTTCTTGGCAGTGCCACATAGCTTGCAGGATCTTAGTTCTCTAGCCAGGGATCAAACTTGTACTCTTGGCAGTGAAAGCAAAGAGTGTTAACTACTGACAGCCTCGGAATTCCCGAAAGCTGTTTTTTTCTACTTTCTCCAAAACTCTTATCTTGAGGTTCCATTTGGCACAGGGCTGAGTTGTCAGCATCAAAATCCCCTCTCAGCTACAACGGTCTGTGAGCCTAATTCAATAACCTTAAGTGTTCACCCAGCCTTTAAGATTCTGTTGTTTTTCTTTTCTTTCTTTCTTTTTTGGCCACTCAGTGCAGCATGTGGGATCTTAGTTTCCCACTAGGGATCAAACCCATGCCCCTGTTGCAGTGGAAAGGGAGAAAGAGGAGTGGGTTTTCCTGTTTCCCTTTCCTGAGAACAAAGAATTTAAAGAGAACAGTGAACAGGCCTGAACATCCCTTCTTTATTTTTTTTTAAAACTTTAACTGCTCTTAACTCTGCATGTCTGTAACTAAATTTGCTTTTCTGTCCGCTGACTTTGCTGGAGCCACGCTTCACACTTATTTTCCTTTGACTCCATGCTAAATACATCCTGACTGTGAGCTGGTGACTTATATAAGCCCCTAGGTTCCTCATGGAGCCTCATGCCTCAAGGACTGTGCCCCGCCCTCATCTCCATGAGGAACCTAGGGGCTTATATAAGTCACCAGCTCACAGTCAGGAGTCGCTGATGAGGAGCAAAGCTGATAGGATCTTGATTTCTTCCTCTTGCCTTGTTTCAAAGACAGTCATCAACTGGCATCCAGAACCCAGTCATTGAGTCTGGCAGTTCGGGGGGCTCTGTGGCCTCCTTTCTGGTATGTTAACTACAAGGGGAAGAGTGTCGTAAGGGTGAGCACCAGGTACGGGATGTGTGCCCCTCTCCTTGGGCTAGAATAGAGGCCATCTATCTATTTCCTCCACACTCTGTCTCCGTATTTTTCATTTGGCTTTGGTGGGCAGGGAAGGCCAAGACTTTGGCCAGCAGCATGACCTGCTTTGAGAGTTGAGAGTTCTCACCATTGGACCACCAGGGAAACCCCCCTCCTGTCTCTCTTCTTCAGGTTGCCCATACGTTCGGAGCTGTTGATATCCTTGGGATCACCCAGTCTTTTCTGGTTTCACTTTTCTCCTTCCCCTCCTCCCCTTCTTCCATCTCCTCTTCCTTTCCTGGTTTGTTATCTTTTTATTTTCTTCAAACTTTAAACTTCTTATTTTGTGTTGGGATATAGCCTATTAGCAATGTTGTGATCGTTTCAGGTGAACAGTGGAAGAACTCAGCCATACATACACATGTATCCATTCTCCCCTAAACCCTTCTCCCTTCCTGGCTGGCACATAACACCGCATAGAGCTCCATGTGCTGCACAATAGGTCCTTGTTGGTTATCATTTTGAATACAGTAGTGTGTACGTGCGGAGAAGGCAATGGCAACCCACCCCAGTACTCTTGCCTGGAAAATCCCATGGATGGAGGAGCCTGGTAGGCTGCAGTCCATGGGGTCGCTGAGTCAGACACAACTGAGCGACTTCACTTTTCACTTTCATGCGTTGGAGAAGGAAATGGCAACCCATTCCAGTGTTCTTGCCCGGAGAATCCCTGGGACAGGGGAGCCTGGTGGGCTGCCGTCTATGGGGGGTCGCACAGAGTCGACTGAAGTGACTTAGCAGCAGCAGTGTGTATGTGACCTTCCTAAACTCTCTGTCTCTTCCCACTGGCAACCTTAAGTTCATTTTCTAAGTCTGTGAGTCTCTTTCTGTTTTGTAAATAAGTTCATTTGTATCATTTCTCTTTAGAGTCCACAGGTAAGGGATGTCACAGGATATCTGTCCTTCTCTGTCTGACTTGCTTCACTCAGTATGACAGTCTTTGGGTCCATCCATGTTGCTGCAAATGGCATTACTTAATTCTTTTTAATGGCTGAGTGAGACTCCTTTGTATATATGTACCACGTCTCTGAGTTGTTATCTCTTAAAAAAAGCTGCATAATCACTGTTGCGATATCCAGACCTACCAAAAAGTTCAAGGAGGAATCTTTCCTGGGCCACAGATAATCTTTGCTGGTGTTGATATGGGTAGCAGTCAGCCAAAGTGCCTGTGATTCTTTTGTCAACAGTGTGTCACAGCTACACAGGTTTTTTTTTTTTTTTTTATTGCTGTTCTGTTAAAAAATTTTTTTTTTAATTTAGCAAGCTTTTGTCCTGTTTCCAATGGCTTCAAAGTCATTTACTTTCAATTTTATTTCAACAAAACCAGCAGGTGTTTTAGATAACAAAACCTCTATCTTTTTTCAATATGTCTTGAGCTTTCAGATAGATTGCTATTGATTTTTCTTGATACTGAGTGTTCTTGGTTTCATTGTTAAGGTTCTTTTGCTCTATCATGATCCATTTGAGGTGGAGTTTATGTGTTTCCATTTTTAGTGTTCTCTCAGTTTAAATTTTTACTTTTCTTTTTAAATTAAAAAATAATTAATTAGCCATCTATTACTTTTTTCTTAAAAAAAAAAAATGTTTGGCTGCACACCATGGCATGTGGTAGCCTAGGTCCCCAATCAAGGATCGAACCCACATCCCCTACATTGGAAGGCAGAGTCCCAACCACTGGACTGCTGGAGAAGTCACTCTTTAAAACAATTAAGAAAAGGTCCCTTAAAAAAAGTCAATTCTGCTTCATTGACTATGCTAAAGCATTTGACTGTGTGGATCACAACAAACTGGAAAATTCTTAAAGAGATGGGAATACCAGACCACCTTATCTGCCTCCTGAGAAACCTGTATGGGGGGGCAAGAAGCAACAGTTAGAACCAGACATGGTTAGAACCAGAACAGTTAGAACCAGACAACTGACTAGTTCAAAACTGGAAAAGGAATATGACAAGACTGTATATTGTCACCCTGCTTCTTTACCTTAAATGTAGATTACATCCTGTGAAATGCCAGACTGGATGAATCACAAGCTGGAATCAAGATTGCCAGGGGAAATAGCAGCAACCTCAGATATGCAGATGATACCACTCTAATTGCAGAAAGTGAAGAGGAACTAGGGAGCCTTTTGATGAGAGTGAAAGGATACTGAAAAAGCTGTCTTGAAACTCAACATTCAAAAAACTAAGATCACGGCATCTGAATAGCAAATAGAAGGGGAAGAAGTAGAAGCAGTGCTAGATTTTATTTTCTTGGGCTCCAAAGTCACTGCAGACAGTGACTGCAGCCTTAAGATTAAAAGATGCTTGCTCCTAGGAAGATGAGCTATAACAAACCTAGACAGCGTACTAAAAAGCAGAGACATCACTTGCTGACAAAAGTCCATCTAATCAAAGCTATCATTTTTCCTGTAGTCATGTACTGATGTGAGAGTTGGACCATACAGAAGTTTGAACACTAAAGAATTGATGCTTTCAAATTGTGGTGCTGGAGAAGATTCTTGAGAGTTTCTGGACTGCAAGGAGATCAAACCATCAGTCTTAAAGGAAATCATCCCTGAATATTCATTGGAAGGACTGATGCTGAAGCTGAAGCACTAATCCTTTGGCCACTTGATGTGAAAAGCTGAGTCACTGGAAAAGACCTTGATGCTGGGAAAGACTGAGGGCAAGAGAAGAAGGGGGTGGCAGAGGATGAGATGGTTGGATGGCATCACTGAATAATGGGCATGAATTGGAGTAAACTCCAGGAAATAGTGAAGGGCAGAGGAGTCTGGTGTGTTGCAGTCCATGGAGTCACAAAGAGTCAGACACAACTTTGCAACTGAACAACAAACAACAATTTGTGAAATGAGAATGCACATCAACAAGGAGTCTTTCCACCCCCACCCCCCACCCGAACCAAGGATCTTAATTTCTCAATCAGGGATTGAACCCACTCTTCCTCCAGTGAAAGCACAAAGTCCTAGCCACTGGACCACCAGGAATTCCTCCAAGTGGGTCTTATTAACATTCTCAGGTGAGCCCAAGGGCTGCATTTCTACCAGGCTCCTAGGGAGTACTGAAGCTGCTATTTTTTTTTTTTTAAATTATCCTTCTTATGTTACATTCTTCACACCCCCCTCCCCATATTTAATTAAAAAAAAATTACAAAAGTCCTTCTTTGGAATACCAGAATATAGTTTTGAAAGACTTCCAAGGAAATGACACGAGTCTTGTTTTATAACATTGTGTTTCATAATAGTCAGAGGCAGGAAACTCTTGAGAATCCATAGATG
The DNA here is from genome assembly GCA_006408675.1 of Madoqua kirkii. Lineage (NCBI taxonomy): Eukaryota > Metazoa > Chordata > Mammalia > Artiodactyla > Bovidae > Madoqua > Madoqua kirkii. The sequence continues at coordinate 19,644 of SJYC01010766.1, read as the reverse complement.
GGCACCAGGTAGGTTATACCAATGATGTGAGGCCTAGAACAATCTGATCTGGGCTCAGAAGGGGCAAGATACTGCACTCTGACTCAACACTTACACAAGAGTAGTTCCTGGGTGAGGGGCTAGGGTGACATCCCTAACCTATGCTTTCTGCCAGTTGCAGGGATATCTCCAAGGCTGCTTCCACAAGCCAAAGGCAGGGGTTGCCACTGATGGAATTAAGCTGGAATGTTCAGCACGTTCACATGTGGCTTTGCTCTAAGCTGCGGCTCCCCTTACTGTTTATAGACCTTAGCATATTGGCCTACTCTACACATATCTCTAGGGGCTTCCCCCGGTGGCTCAGCTGATAAAGAACCTGCCTGCTAATGCAGGAGACACAGGAGACTCTGGTTACTTTCTTGATCAGGTCTCAGAAGGGGCAAGATACTGCACTCTGACTCAACACTTACACAAGAGTAGTTCCTGGGTGAGGGGCTAGGGTGACATCCCTAACCTATGCTTTCTGCCAGTTGCAGGGATATCTCCAAGGCTGCTTCCACAAGCCAAAGGCAGGGGTTGCCACTGATGGAATTAAGCTGGAATGTTCAGCACGTTCACATGTGGCTTTGCTCTAAGCTGCGGCTCCCCTTACTGTTTATAGACCTTAGCATATTGGCCTACTCTACACATATCTCTAGGGGCTTCCCCCGGTGGCTCAGCTGATAAAGAACCTGCCTGCTAATGCAGGAGACACAGGAGACTCTGGTTCCTTTCTTGATCAGGAAGATTCCTCTGGAAAAGGGCATGATGACACACTCCAGTATTCTTGCCTGGGAAATCCCATGGACAGAGGAGCCTGGCGGGCTACAGTCCATTAGGTTGCAAAGAGTTGGACATGACTGAGTATGTGTGTGCACACAACTGGTATCTCTGAACCCATTTGTGAGGCTGATTTTGATGAGACTATGGATAAAGCAGTTAGGGCAAAGGAGAATGATACTCTATACTCTGACTGTAGAGGTTCAGCTTGCTTTAAGATTTTCAGTTTCCAGCTGCAAAGTCACAGTTTCTATATTTCTGGCACTTGGGAGCACCAGAGATATTTTTCTAGCATACAAGCCTTGTTGGGGGTTGGATACTTGTTGACTGGGGCAGAGGAAATAATTTTATGACGATTGTTTTTGTGCCACTTGCATGGAAATCCACTGGAGTCAGTGACAAAACTCAGTTTTGGAAGGGCACACCAAGGAGATGGCAACAATGATTGCTTTAATACAGATTGACTCATTATCTGGGTAGGTTGGTACCTCAGAGAGATCATTTGTAGTTGATGTTGGAGAAATCTAGGGTGGGAGAGGTGAATGAATTTAGATCAGGGCTTGACATATAGAAGTTTTTCAGTTAAAATTTTATATATCTAATCAGTGTGAAGGACAAATCTGGACAAAGAAAGTAAGAAATCTGAAAACCTTTTTGCGATATAGCCTAATTTATTTACTCAGAATAATTTGGGCATAATTCTTCATAAGGAATATTTATTTTCCCTTGCTTCTTTCTTCTGGTCGTTCCACCTCAACTTCTTTTTCTCTGTCACTGGTAAAAAAAATAAACAAATTTAGTGATTCTTACAGACATTGGAAGAATCCATTAATCTATCGAATGTTAGCAGAACTTCATAGCTATTCTTAAAACACTCCTATCTCTCCTGATCCATGTATCTGTTCATAAAATATTAATGAGTAAAAAAAGTGCTAGACCCTGAGGATAGGCAGATTAATGTAGTGATGGCTCTGCTCTTGAGCCAAGTCTAGTGTTTAGACATTCACTATAAATACTGAACCACCTACTCTTCTGACACTCCCATCACTTCTCCTTCAGCTGTGCAAACGTAAGGAGTTTGACAGAATCTCCAAGATCTGAGGCCGTCATGGTAGTAGAGACACACTGGGGGTGGAAGTCAGAGGGTCTGGATCTATGTCCTTCTTTCGAGTCGTTAGCCTCCCTGGGCCTCCATTTTCACAGTTTCTTTTTTGTCTTTTGGCCATACCAAGTGGCATGCAGAATCTTAATTCCCCGAATGGGGATGGAAACCAGGCCCCCTATAGTGGAGGCATAGATTCTTAACCACCGAACCACCAAGAAAGTCTCTCAATTTTGACAATTTCAAAAGAGTTTCACTGGGGCCAAATGACCTGAGATGCTGGAAATTCGTGCCTGTGACTGACTTCCCAACCCAAGTAAAATATCCTGTCACTCTTGCTCTACTTCTCCTGACCTCTTCTTTGATTTTTCTGGAAAAACCATGGTTCACTAATATTTGGTGTCATTGGGAGTAGAGGAGAGGATTTACCTTTCCGGAAGACAGAATTTTTCACAGATGTATTTCTGTTTAAAGTTGTTTCTGTTGCCTTTGCAGCCAGTGAAGATGAAGGGCTCACAGAGATAGGTGAAGGTGTTATAGTAGAATCTGGTCAAAACTAATTTACAGGTGCCTGACAGAGGAGGGTAGTTGCAGTATTCTGTGCAGGAGAGTCCTAGAGTCAGGCTTTCTTTTCCGGGGCCAAGTTGACGTCCTCTTCCTCACAGACTCAGCCTATGATGCCCACCAGCCTGTGTAAATCTGCCTGACCCTAGAACACTGGGAGAGCCCCTTGAACCTGAATTTCGCTGTGTCTTGATACAGGGCAAGGATTCTAGTCTGTAGCCCGGGTCTGTGACTCAGATCCACAGCTGGAGAAGGACTGTAAGGGAGTTCTGTTTCTCTCAGGAGAGACCTGAGGCTCCCTGCATTTACCCCAGCACTCCTCCCCGATTTTAAATCTATCCCATTTCCTGACTCTCCACGTCACCAAAGGTCAACATTGTATCTGTTCCCCCAGGGACACAGGTCCCCCTCCATAGAGTGCAGACACACAAGTGAAAAAGGCCTTTGGCTCTCTACATCTCCTCCTGAAGGACAGGCTTAAAGTGCCCCAGCTGGCAGAAAGTCTTCCTCTCCTTCACCAGAGTCTGTCCTCTCCCATCCTGCACCCCCTGCTCCCCCTCTGACCCCCACCTTTGGGCCTAGCCATTCAGACTTACCTGGTCTTACTGAGACCATGGAGATCGGTGGTTAGAGCAGGAGAAATGACCATATTGGAGACAAAGGAGGAGTTAATGTCAGTCTTCTTGAAGTTCAGCCATAGCCCTTACCCACAACGGAGAATTTGCTCTGTTTACTCTGAGTATTTCATACATGTCCATTAGCATGTGAGCCAAAAGCTTCCCTGGTGGTACAGTTAATCTGCCTGCCAAAGCAGGGGATATGAATTCAATCCCTGGTCCAGGAAGATCCCACATGCCGTGGAGCCACTAAGCCTTTGTGCCACAACCACCAAGCCCGTGCGCCTAGAGCCCGGGCTCCACAAGAGAAGCCCCTGGAATGAGAAGCCTGGGCGAGTGGCAGCCGTGGAGTAGCCCCTGCTTGCCACAGCTAGAGAAAAGCCCGCACGCAGCAATGAAGACTTAGCACAGCCAAAAAATTAAAAAAAAAAAAATGAATGTGAATTGAGCAAATTAAATAAGAAGAATGTAAGTGCCCTAAGTCTGTGCTGATGACCTCTGCTTCCCCGTATCTGTGGAATGTAACAGTGGGCCTGGACATATGTGTTAAATAGAATTGAATTCACCTGACACACACACATTCATGCACACATATATTTACGCCAATAAGAGAATTTCCTGCACACTCCTGACATCGATCTGACATTCACAATCCTCACTCTTACACTGAAATCGCTTGGAAAAAAACTCGACTGTACTTTCTGTCTACCTCCTTCTCTCATCATTCAGCAGAACTTAATGAGACTCCCAACATTTGATACCCTAAGGGCCATGCTCTTTGAGACAGAAGGAGGACTTGATTCCTGCAGTTGGCAGCAACGTCTTCCTGGGTGCTGCCTAGATCCAGTGCCTAGGCAGTGGATTCATAGTGCCCTCCTTGGTTACCCCTTCTGTTTTGCCTTACTTCCAAGATATCCGGTTTCACACAAGCTTCTTCTGAGAGATGGAGGAAACACGAAACCGGAATGTGTATGGAGGGGCATGGAAAAGATGAAGCCCAGAAAGAAGTGAATCCATTCAGACTTCATGGTGCTGCAGATAGCAGATAGGAAGAGTCCTGGACGGGGCTGGTGTTATATACTGGGGGTGGAGCTTCTTCTCTTAAGGGGAGTTGATCCATCTCTTTGATTCCATCTCCCTAGGGCCCATGCCAGGGTAGGGCTTTGGTGCAACCAGAATCAGCCTAGTGTGTAGGACGGTAGGTTCTTGGCTACCCAGCCATGTAGCTTGGAAGGTCCTGTTTTGTCAAAGCCCTGTGGTGAACCTCAGCTTAACCATTTCTCATCCACGTCTAGGGGTCATGACTATTTCAGGATATCAGCGTCACATCAACATCTCTATAATGAACAGCTGTAAATGAATTGTTATCAGTGCTTTAATATATAAGTGTAAACACTGGAAATCTTCCCTGGTGGCTCAGATAGTAAAGAATCTGCCCACAATGCAGAGACCTAGGTTGGATTCCTGGGTCCAGAGATCCGCTGGAAGAAGAAAAGGCAACCGACTCCAGTTTTCTTGCCTGGAGAATTCTATGGACAGAGGAGCTTGGCAGGCTGTAGTCCGTAGGGTCACAAAGAATCAGACACAGCTGAGTGACTAACACACACAAACATTGGAGAAATCAGTTAATATAGCCCTGAACTTAAACTGGAACCAAAATAGCAAAATAAATATAAAATAAAGTAGACAAAATATGTTGATGAGGGTAGTGATGGAAAAGAACAAATTAAAAAAGGAATCACTAAGATCGCCAAATAAAATGAAAAGTTTCTACTCTAAAACACCATCAGGATGACGAGACTTTGGCAAGCATGGTTAAGAAAAACAGAATAAATAAGTGTCTTCAATAAAAAGAATGTGAAAAGCATAGAACTCAAGCATGGAGGAGATGAAAATTCACTAGGAAACGTTTGTATGTGTTTTTATGGTTTGTTCTTGCTCAGTCAGTAAGCTGTGTCTGACCCTTTGTGACCCCATGGACTGTAGCCTGCCAGGCTTCCCTGCCCATGGGATTTCCCAGGCAAGAATACTGGAGTGGGTTGTTATTTCCTTCTCCAGGGAATTTTTCCAATCCAGAGATCAAACCCCTGTCTCCTGCATTGGCAGGGGCATTCTTTATCACTGAGCCACCAGGGAAGCCTCATTTTTATGGTTAAAAGTGTAAAAATCTCCATAAAATATCAAACAGACTCAGTATATTGCAATATGCCTGAGGTCATTAATAAACATACGTGCAATTTAAATAAAGGCTGACTTAACTGGTGAGATGATTATACTGGCAAGTTTGATTAAACATCTGTTACTCATTTTCCGTGCCTTTTAAATCTTACTAGAGGGGCTTCCCTGGTGGCTCAGTGGTAAAGAATCCGCCTGCCGATGCAGGAGACACAGGTTCGATCCCTGGTCTGGGAGGATTTCACACGCTGCAGGACAGCTAAGCCTGTGCACCACAGCTGTTGAGCTCATCTCTAGAGAACGGGAACCACAGCTCCCGAGTCCAGTGCCACAACTGCTGAAGCCCATACACCCGAGAGCCTCCAAAGTGAGAGAAGCCGCCGCAGTGAGAAACTCACGCACCACAGCCAGAGGGTAGCCCCTGCTTGCTAAAACTAGAGGAAAGTGAAGATCCAGTACAGCCAAAAAATAAAATAAAGAAAGAAATAAAATTGAAAAAACTTCAATAGAAAAATATTTAAAATTTGCAGAAAAAATGCAAAGATTTCTATCCTGATCAGTTTCTTATTGAACTGAAGAAAGTAAGAAAGTCACTTCTCTCAGTCTCTCCATCCAATTTCCAACTTTCCCCTATATGCTTAGAAACCTATTACTTGGTTTCAGCATTCTTTGCTCCTCCAAATGTCAGAAGCATCCTTCTGAGGGTAAATTATATTTTTACTTTTCTACTACTAGTGCCTCCCAAGGTGGGAATAGATCATTCAGTTTACTTTATATAGGAAATAGAATGCCATTTAATTTATTAAGTATGTTTCATTAAGAGAACTTCTATCTTATTAAAAGCCCCACAAAGACATAATTGAAATCATACTACACAGATGCATCTGGGACTTACTTTTATCCTTAACATTATATTGCTGAGCTTTTAAAATAACTACATGGATTACATCATAATTTACATCATTTAAGCATCATAATTTACATAATTATATATTTACATATATATTTATACATTACATTTATGGTAATATTTACAAAATAATTACATCATTAAAGTATCATAATTTACTTAAATTTTTAGTATTAATGGCCAATTAAATAGTTTTTAAATTTTATTGAAATACAGTTGATTTACAAAGTTGTTAATTTCTGTTACACAACAAAGTGACTCAGTTGTTAAAATATACATAAATATAAATGAATATATATATTTCTTCCAGAAGCATCTCTGTACCTCCTCAACATTTTCAAGGTTCATCCATGTGGTAGCATATATCAATAGTTCATTTTTCCTGTGCTAAATAATATTCTAATATATGCATACAGCACATTTATTTACCCATAATAATCCTTTTTTTTTCTTTTTGACTTGGCCTGTCTGTGGGATCTAAGTTCCCTAAACGGGAATCAAACACTTGCCCCTAGGCAGTGGAAGCATGGAGTCCCAACCACTGAACTGAATTGCCAAGAAATTCCCTGAATAATACTTATTTGAACAATTTATATATGTTTTTGTGTAGACACATGTTTTCATTTCTTTTCAATGTACACTCTGGAGTGGAATTGCTGGATTGTAAAGGAAATCAACCCTGAATATTGACTGGAAGGACTGATGCTGAAGCTGAAGCTCCAGTAATTTGGCCACCTGATGCAAACAACTAACCCCCTGGAAAAGACCCTGATGCTGGGAAAGACTGAAGGCAGGAGAAGGGGGCAACAGAGGATGAGATGGTTGGATTGCATCACTGAGTCAATGGGCATGAGTTTGAGTAAACTCCGGGAGATAGTGAAAGACAGGAAGCCTGGTATGCTGCAGTTCATGCAGCTGCAAAGAGCCAGACGTGACTTAGCGACTGAATGACAACAACAGGAGAGTAACTGCCTGTTCAGGTTTCTAAGGAAATGTCAAACTGCTCTCTGGAGCAGTCTCTCCACTTGACAATCCCACCAGCAACATATGGGGGTTCCAATTTCTCTATTCTTTTCAACCCTTGTTATTGTCTCTCTCTTTTTTTTTATTATAGCCATCCTAGTAGATGTCAAGTGGTATGTCACTGTGATTTTTTGAAAAAATAATTTTATTTATTTATTTATGGCTGTTCCCAGTCTTCACTGCTGCTTGAGCTTTTTCTTCTCTCTAGTTGTGGCAAGTGGGGGTTTCTCTTTGTTGTGGTGCGCAGGCTTCTCATTGCGGTGGCTTCTCTTGTTGCAGAGTACAGGCTTTAGGGCACGAGGGCTTCAGCAGCTGTGGCACGTGGGTCTGGTTGCTCCCTTCCTGGACCAGGAATTCAACCCATGTCTCCTGCACTGGGAAGCAGATTTTTTACCACTGGGCCACCAGGGAAGCCCTCATTGTGATTTAGATTTCTGTAGTGACCAAGGATGTTTGGTATCTTTTCATGTGTTTATTGTCTGTATATCTTTGCAGAAATGTTTACTGAAACCCTTGGCCAGTTTTAAGATTCAGTTCAGTTCAGTCTCTCAGTCGTGTCCGACTCTTTGTGACCACGTGGACTGCAGCACACCAGGCCTTCCTGTCCATCACCAACTCCCAGAGTTTACCCAACTCATGTAAATTGGGTTAGTGATGCCATCCAACCTTTTCATCCTCTGTCATCCCATCTCCTCTCAACCTCAATCTTTCCCAGCATCAGGGTCTTTTCAAACGAGTCAGTTTTTTGCAGTAGGTAGCCAAAGTCTTGGAGTTTCAGCCTCAACATCAGTCCTTCCAATGAACATTCAGGTCTGATTTCCTTTAGGATGGACTGTTTCGATCTCTTTGCAGTCCAAGGAACCCTGAAGAGTCTTCTCCAATACCACAGTTCAAAAGCATCAATTCTTTGGCGCTCAGCTTTCTTTCTAGTCCAACTCTCACATCCATACATGACTACTAGAAAAACCATAGTCTTGTCTAGACAGACCTTAGTCGGCAAAGTAATGTCTCTGCTTTTTAATATGCTATCTAGGTTGGTCATAACTTTTCTTCCAAGGAGTAAGCGTCTTTCAATTTCATGGCTGCAGTCACCATCTGCCTTGATTTTGCAGCCCCCCAAAATAAAGTCAGCCACTGTTTCCACTGTTTCCCCATCTATTTGCCATGAAGTGATGGGACCAGATGCCATGATCTTAGTTTTCTGAATGTTGAGCTTTAAGCCAACTTTTTCACTCTCCTCTTTCACTTTCATCAAGAAGCTCTTTAGTTCTTCTTCACTTTCTGCCATAAAGGTGGTGTCATCTGCATATCTGAGGTTTTTTATATTTCCCTCAGCAATCTTGATTCCAGATTGTGCTTCATCTAGCCTAGCATTTCTCATGATGTACTCTGCATATAAGTTCAGTTCAGTTCAGTTCAGTTCAGTTACCTTAGTCGGCAAAGTAATGTCTCTGCTTTTTAATATGCTATCTAGGTTGGTCATAACTTTTCTTCCAAGGAGTAAGCGTCTTTCAATTTCATGGCTGCAGTCACCATCTGCCTTGATTTTGCAGCCCCCCAAAATAAAGTCAGCCACTGTTTCCACTGTTTCCCCATCTATTTGCCATGAAGTGATGGGACCAGACGCCATGATCTTAGTTTTCTGAATGTTGAGCTTTAAGCCAACTTTTTCACTCTCCTCTTTCACTTTCATCAAGAAGCTCTTTAGTTCTTCTTCACTTTCTGCCATAAAGGTGGTGTCATCTGCATATCTGAGGTTTTTTATATTTCCCTCAGCAATCTTGATTCCAGATTGTGCTTCATCTAGCCTAGCATTTCTCATGATGTACTCTGCATATAAGTTCAGTTCAGTTCAGTTCAGTTCAGTTCAGTCACTCAGTCATGTCGGACTCTCTGCGACCCCATGAACAGCAGCATGCCAGGCCTCCTTGTCCATCACCAGCTCCCAGAGTCCACCTAAACCCTTGTCTATTGTGTCCGTGATGCCGTCCAACCATCTCATCCTCTCTCGTCCCCTTCTTCTCCTGCCCTCAATCTTTCCCAGCATCATGGTCTTTTCCAATGAGTCAGCTCTTTGCACCAGGTAGCCAAAGTACTGGAGTTTCAGCTTCAACATCAGTCCTTCCAGTGAATACCCAGGACTGATCTCATTTAGGATGGACTGGTTCGATCTCCTTGCAGTCCAAGGGACTCTCAAGAGTCTTCTCCAATACCACAGTTCAAAAGCATCAATTCTTCAGTGCTCAGCTTTCTTTCTAGTCCAACTCTCATATCCATACCTGACTACTGGAAAAACCATAGCCTTGACTAGATGGACCTTTGTTGGCAAAGTAATGTCTCTGCTTTTTAATATGCTCTCTAGGTTGGTCATAACTTTCCTTCCAAGGAGTAAGTGTCTTTTAATTTCATGGCTGCAATCACCATCTGCAGTGATTTTGGAGCCCAGAAAAATTAAGTCAGCCATTGTTTCCACTGTTTCCCCATCTATTTGCCATGAAGTGATGGGACCAAATGCCATGATCTTAGTTTTCTGAATGTTGAGCTTTAAGCCAACTTTTTCACTCTCCTCTTTCATTTTCATCAAGAGGCTCTTTAGTTCTGCTTATTTAACTTATATGCATTTTAAGATTAGGTTGTTTTAATTATTGTCTTTTCATTTTTATTTTTGAATTATAAGAATTCTGTATATATTCTGGCTGTAAAAAAAATTAACAATATCAGTTGCTCAGTCGTGGCCCACTCTTTGTGACCTCATCAACTGTAGCCCACCAGGCTCCTCTGTTCACGGAATTCTCCAGGCAAGAATACAGAACAGGTAGCCATGCCCTCCTCCAGGGTATCTTCCCGACCCAGGGATCAAACCTGGGTCTCACACATTGTGGACAGATTCTTTACTGTTTGAGCCACCAAGGAAGCCTATATTCTGTCTATTAGTCCTTTATCAGATATATGATTTGCAAATTTTTCTCCCATTCTGTGGGTTGTCTTTCTACTTTATTTTATTTTTCCTTTTTGGCTACACTTTTTGGCCTGTGGGATCTTAGTTCCCTGACTAGGGATTGAACCTCTGCCCCCTGCAGTGAACCATAGAGCTCCTAATCTTTGGACCACTAGAGAATTCTCTCAGCATTCTTGAGAGTGCCCTTCAAAGTTCATTTCTTAAAGCTTTGATGAAATATAAGCTAGTGGAAGTGATGGAATTCCAGTTGAGCTACTTCAAATCCTGAAAGATGATGCTGTGAAAGTGCTGCACTCAATATGCCAGCAATTTTGAAAACTCAGCAGTGGCCTCAGGACTGGAAAAGGTCAGTTTTTGTTCCAATCCCTAAGAAAGGCAATGCCAAAGAATGCTCAAGCTACCATACATTTGCACTCATCTTACACGCTAGTAAAGTAAAGCTCAAAATTCTCCAAGCCAGGCTTCAGCAATACGTGAACCGTGAACTTCCAGATGTTCAAGCTTGTTTTAGAAAAGGCAGAGGAACCAGAGATCAAATTGCCAACATCTGCTGGATCATGGAAAAAGCAAGAGTGTTCCAGAAAAACATCTATTTCTGCTTTATTGACTATGCCAAAGCCTTTGACTGTTTGGATCACAATAGACTGGAAAGTTCTAAAAGAGATGGGAATACCAGACCACCTGACCTGCCTCTTGAGAAACCTATATGCAGGTCAGGAAGCAACAGTTAGAACTGGACATGGAACAACAGACTGTCCCAAATAGGAAAAGGAGTACGTCAAGGCTGTATATTGTCACCCTGCTTATTTAACTTCTATGCAGAGTACATCATGAGAAATGCTGGGCTGGAAGAAACACAAGCTGGAATCAAGACTGGCAGGAGAAATATCAATAACCTCAGATATGCAGATGACATCACCCTTATGGCAGAAAATGAAGAAGAACTAAAGAGCTTCTTGATGAAAATGAAAGAGGAGAGCGAAAAAGTTGGCTTAAAGCTCAATATTAAGAAAACAAAGATCATGGCATCTGGTCCCATCACTTCATGGCAAATAGATGGGTAAACAGTGGAAACAGCGTCAGACTTTATTTTTTGGGGGCTCCAAAATCACTGCAGATGGCAATTGCAGCCATGAAATTAAAAGACACTTACTCCTTGGAAGGAAAGTTATGACCAACCTAGACAGCATATTGAAAAGCAGAGACATTACTTTGCCAACAAAGGTCCGTCTAGTCAAGGCTATGGTTTTTCCTGTGGTCATGTATGGATGTGAGAGTTGGACTAGAAAGAAAGCTGAGCACTGAAGAATTGATGCTTTTGAACTGTGGTGTTGGAGAAGACTCTTGAGAGTCCCTTGGACTGCAAGGAGATCGAACCAGTCCATCCTAAAAGAGATCAGTCCTGGGTGTTCACTGGAAGGACTGATGTTGAAGCTGAAACTCCAGTACTTTGGCCACCTGATGCTGAGAGCTGACTCGTTTGAAAAGACCCTGATGCTTGGAAAGATTGAAGTCGGGAGAAGAAGGTGACAACAGAGGATGAGATGGTTGGATGGCATCACTCACTCAATAGACATGATTTTGTGTAAACCCCGTGAGTTGGTGATGGACAGGAAGGCCTGGTGTGTTGCAGTCCATGGGATTGCAAAGAGTCGGACACAACTGAGCGACTGAACTGAACTAAATGTATCTGTTTTATTTCATACAACTTTTAAAAACATTTTATTTTATTTATTTCTTTTATGGCCACATAGCTGGTAGGACCTTAGTTCCCTGAGCAGGGATGGATTCTGTGCCCCCAGATCGGAAGTGTAGAATCTTAAGCAGGCAAGCTAGGGGGATTGTTGACTGGATCCTGAACCACCAGGCATGTTCTTCAGTGTTTGATTTTGTCACTTGTGCTTTTCCTGTCTGTCTAAGGAGCCACTGCGTAACCCAAGGTGACTAAGATTTGCCTCTGTTTTCTTTTAAAAGTTGTACAGTTTTAACTCTTACATTTAGGTCTTTGATCCATTTTGTGCTAGTTATTGTATATGAAGTGAGGCAAGGGACCAGTGTCCCTCTTTTGCAAGTATATGTCCAATTGTTCCAGTACCATTTGTTGAAAAAAACTATTGAATTCCCCCATTAAACTGTCTCGGCCCCTTTGTTGGAATTCAGTTGATTGAAAATGTAAGAATTTATTTCTGGATTCTCAGTTTCATTCAACTGACTCTGTCAGGAGAAAATAGAGTTAATGTGTCACAATAGGGTGAGTGAAGCATATGAATCGGGTTCCTGAAACACTGAATCGTACCACAGTATTGTGTAGTAAAGTTTAATAGAAGATAAAAGACGGGAAATATAGAAACATGAAGTAACTGATCAGGCCTATCCTACTCTTCAGCTTTATCAAATTTCAGTTGCTAATCAAAAATTACATTTAAGGTGCACAACATGATGTTTTGAAATATGTATACCCTGGGTTGGAAAGATCCCCTGAAGGAGGAAATGGCAACTCACTCCAATTTTCTTGCCTGGAGAATCCCAGAGGAGCCTGATGGGCTACACCCCATGGGGTCAAAAAGAGTTGGACACAACTGAGGGACTTTCACTTCAAAGTGATAGCAAATTAATATATTGATCACTTCCTATAATTACCAGGTATGTGTGTGTGTGGTAAGAACATTTACGATCTACCTGCTGCTGCTCCTAAGTTGCTTCTGTTGTGTCCGACTCTGTGTGACCCCATAGACAGCAGCCCATCAGGCTTCCCTGCCCCTGGGATTCTCTAGGCAAGCGTACTGGAGCGGGTCGCCATTTCCTTCTCCAACTTAGATCTACCTAGTGGAAGCTAGATTCTATTTTTTTTTTTATATATGAACCATTTTTTAAGTCTTTTCTGAATTTGTTACAATATTATTTTTGTTTTATGTTTTTTTTGTTTTTTTTGGCCATGAAGCATGTGGGATCTAAGGGCCCCGACCGGGGATCTAAGCTGCACCTCCTTCATTGGAAGGTGAAGCCCTAACCATTGGATGCCAGGGAAGTTCCCAAGCTAAATTCTTGATGTCTGTTCCTCATCGTTGGGCCAGGAGTCCAAAGGTGCCTTGCTCCATGATTGCAACAGAGTCAACATTTTTGCTTAACTTGCTAACTAACACAGCTTTCAATAAAGAGAAACCTTGGGTGATGGCAAAACTGATTGGAATAGGATGCCTGGTGGCTCAGTTGGTAAAGAATCCGCCTGCCATGTGGGAGACCTGGGTTCGATCCCTAAGTTGGGAAGATCCCCTGGAGAAGGGAATGGCTACCCATTCCAGCATTCTGGCCTAGAGAATTCCATGGACTGTATAGTCTATGGAGTCAAAAAGAGTCGGACATGACTGAGTGACTTTCACTTTTACCAGGCTATAATGAGTTGAAAAAATATTCCCAGGATGCTGGATAGCTTGGTGTTTTGCATGAAGTATCTCTCTAGTTATGTGCGGTGAATAGTTATCTAGTAATCTAGTTATCTGCATGTCACTGGGGGAAGAAAGTGAGATGTTCCATTTCAGTGGAAGTCATATAGTGCAACATTTCAGATGAAAGAGATATGAGGCAGAAAACAAGAAGGGTCATTAAATTTCCTGTATTTATTTTTTTTGCATTTCATTTTCTGCTCTGTCTAGTTGAAAACTACTAATGGAAGTTTCTTGAGAAATGCTTGAGGGACTCACACACCCAGTAGCATTCCATTAGAGAGAAGAAGAAGTTTGTATTTGGCCAGACAATTTCATTGGAGGTATATTTCTCTTCTGGCTATGCCTCTGTTTTCTGTGGTGTAACAGCTTCCTTAACGCACATTTATGGCTTCAATTTGAATTCTCTTGCACTTGGCAAAGCAAGAAAAGGAAGATTATATTTTTACCTAAAGTGAATGAGCCTGACTAGCAGGGGGGGGATATGGTTAATACTTCAGTGAAGGGACTCTGAAGGCCTAGAGCATTCCTGTAGTGAGGTGATCATGAAATTAGAAAGCATGGAAGCCTGGAAGAGGGAAAGATTAAAAACTGTCCAGGAAGTCCCACCATGAGCTCCTATTTCTTCTGTCTAGAATGCTAATTTTGGCTACCCAGTTTGTAAAGAGCTCAGTTAAACAGAGGTTCTGGACAAAGGTGGGGCAACATGGAACATATTTGGAGGAAGAATATGATTGGAACTAGCCACAGCAGGAGCGTGGTGGTAAACTGGTAAAGGATCGACTGCCGATGCAGCGGGCATGAGCTCCATCCCTGGTCCAGGGAGACCCCGCGTGCTGCGAAGCAGCTAAGCTGTGATCCGCAGCTACTAAGGCTGTGCTCTTCTAGAGTCTGGGGACCACAGCTATTGAGCTCATGTGCCCTAGAGCCTGTGCCCTGGAAGGTGAGAAGTCACTGCAATGAGAAGCCCACGCACCACAGCTAGAGAGGAGCCTCCGCTCGAAGCAACTAGAGAAAAGCCCGTGCAGTGATAAAGACCCCGCAGAGCCAAAAATAAGACCCATGAAATCATACATATGTAAAAAACTAGCTACAGTACAAGCAGGCTTCCCAGGCAGCACAGTGGTAAAGAATCCACCTGCCAATGCAGGAGATGGAAAAGGGTTCTATCCCTGGGTTGGGAAGATCCCTTGGAGGAGGAAATGGCAACCCACTCCAGTATTCTTGCCTGGAAAATCCCATGGCCAGAGGAGCCTGGTGAGTTTTAGTCCATGAGGTTGCAAAGAGTTGGACATGACTGAGTATACACATAGCACAAACATGGTCTCTTTTCCATTTTACCTACTATTTTATTTAAGATATGTTGGTTGATGTTGAGACCTGCCATTTGATACACTGATTGCAGAATTTCCTGGCAGGATTCAGGTCGTGCTAAAAGATAAGGGCTTTTAGTTGTAAAACCCTAGCTCTGAAGCTAGTTAAGGTAGGGAAGGGAACTGCCAGTGGTCTCTTTTCCCCGACCGGGGATCTAAGCTGCACCTCCTTCATTGGAAGGTGAAGCCCTAACCATTGGATGCCAGGGAAGTTCCCAAGCTAAATTCTTGATGTCTGTTCCTCATCGTTGGGCCAGGAGTCCAAAGGTGCCTTGCTCCATGATTGCAACAGAGTCAACATTTTTGCTTAACTTGCTAACTAACACAGCTTTCAATAAAGAGAAACCTTGGGTGATGGCAAAACTGATTGGAATAGGATGCCTGGTGGCTCAGTTGGTAAAGAATCCGCCTGCCATGTGGGAGACCTGGGTTCGATCCCTAAGTTGGGAAGATCCCCTGGAGAAGGGAATGGCTACCCATTCCAGCATTCTGGCCTAGAGAATTCCATGGACTGTATAGTCTATGGAGTCAAAAAGAGTCGGACATGACTGAGTGACTTTCACTTTTACCAGGCTATAATGAGTTGAAAAAATATTCCCAGGATGCTGGATAGCTTGGTGTTTTGCATGAAGTATCTCTCTAGTTATGTGCGGTGAATAGTTATCTAGTAATCTAGTTATCTGCATGTCACTGGGGGAAGAAAGTGAGATGTTCCATTTCAGTGGAAGTCATATAGTGCAACATTTCAGATGAAAGAGATATGAGGCAGAAAACAAGAAGGGTCATTAAATTTCCTGTATTTATTTTTTTTGCATTTCATTTTCTGCTCTGTCTAGTTGAAAACTAATAATGGAAGTTTCTTGAGAAATGCTTGAGGGACTCACCCATCCAGTAGCATTCCATTAGAGAGAAGAAGAAGTTTGTATTTGGCCAGACAATTTCATTGGAGGTATATTTCTCTTCTGGCTATGCCTCTGTTTTCTGTGGTGTAACAGCTTCCTTAACGCACATTTATGGCTTCAATTTGAATTCTCTTGCACTTGGCAAAGCAAGAAAAGGAAGATTATATTTTTACCTAAAGTGAATGAGCCTGACTAGCAGGGGGGGGATATGGTTAATACTTCAGTGAAGGGACTCTGAAGGCCTAGAGCATTCCTGTAGTGAGGTGATCATGAAATTAGAAAGCATGGAAGCCTGGAAGAGGGAAAGATTAAAAACTGTCCAGGAAGTCCCACCATGAGCTCCTATTTCTTCTGTCTAGAATGCTAATTTTGGCTACCCAGTTTGTAAAGAGCTCAGTTAAACAGAGGTTCTGGACAAAGGTGGGGCAACATGGAACATATTTGGAGGAAGAATATGATTGGAACTAGCCACAGCAGGAGCGTGGTGGTAAACTGGTAAAGGATCGACTGCCGATGCAGCGGGCATGAGCTCCATCCCTGGTCCAGGGAGACCCCGCGTGCTGCGAAGCAGCTAAGCTGTGATCCGCAGCTACTAAGGCTGTGCTCTTCTAGAGTCTGGGGACCACAGCTATTGAGCTCATGTGCCCTAGAGCCTGTGCCCTGGAAGGTGAGAAGTCACTGCAATGAGAAGCCCATGCACCACAGCTAGAGAGGAGCCTCCGCTCGAAGCAACTAGAGAAAAGCCCGTGCAGTGATAAAGACCCCGCAGAGCCAAAAATAAGACCCATGAAATCATACATATGTAAAAAACTAGCTACAGTACAAGCAGGCTTCCCAGGCAGCACAGTGGTAAAGAATCCACCTGCCAATGCAGGAGATGGAAAAGGGTTCTATCCCTGGGTTGGGAAGATCCCTTGGAGGAGGAAATGGCAACCCACTCCAGTATTCTTGCCTGGAAAATCCCATGGCCAGAGGAGCCTGGTGAGTTTTAGTCCATGAGGTTGCAAAGAGTTGGACATGACTGAGTATACACATAGCACAAACATGGTCTCTTTTCCATTTTACCTACTATTTTATTTAAGATATGTTGGTTGATGTTGAGACCTGCCATTTGATACACTGATTGCAGAATTTCCTGGCAGGATTCAGGTCGTGCTAAAAGATAAGGGACTTTAGTTGTAAAACCCTAGCTCTGAAGCTAGTTAAGGTAGGGAAGGGAACTGCCAGTGGTCTCTTTTTGGGTTTTGTTAAGTGTTTTTGGCTATATTAATCATGAACCTTAAAAAGTTTATGATTGGAAAACAGTGCATATGAGTTTACGAGTCAAGGGATGGGATGTCGTGAATATTTTTGGTTTTGCCTGCTGTCCTCCACTTGGTAATAGCACCCCAAGTTTTCTTTGCAGAACTTTCCCTCCACATACTAGACTCTCAGTCAAGATGTCTTTTCTTTTCTAAAAGTGTGGGCAGAAGCCGCTCTGCCCACAATGCAGGAGACCCAGGTATGATCCCTGGGTCAGGAAGATCCACTGGAGAAGGAAATGGCAACCCATGTCAGTATTCTTGCCTGGGAAATCCCATGGACAGAGGAACCTGGGGATCACAGTCCATGGGGTTGCAAGAGTCAAATACAACTTAGTGACTAAACCACCACCATGAGAGAATCCAAGCTTTTAATGTTCAGGGATTTTTGTTCATACTGGGCAAATCTTAATCTATAATCTTACTGGTGCCAGATTTTCCTTTTTGCTAAGGGCATTATTATTATTAATTTTTTGGACTTGGACTTGAGTAAGAAAGGATTAACATGTTTTAGCTTATAGTGCATAGACTATATAAACTCTGTTACATATTATGACTCCATATTTCCACATGATTAATAATATATATTCTGTGTGGCAACAAATATAAGCAACCTTGATTTAGATCTAGGTGGGATACTATTTTTGAAAAATGTTAGACTTACATTTTAAAGTTTTTGGTAGCCTTTAAATGCTTTTGCATACTTGAGTTCTAGTGTGTCATTATAATCCAGCCCTGTGTTGATAATGTAATCAATATACAATTACATAGTTTCTCTGCTCTTCTAGGTCATATGCTGCTTGAGGAAGCCAAATGAGACACAATTCCTTTCTTTAAGGCTTTCATAACTAAATTGTATGGGGCTGCCCAGGTGGTGAAGTGGTAAAGAATCCTCTTGCCAAAGAAGGAGACACAAGAGACTTAGGTTCTATCCTTGGATGAGGAAGATCCCCTAGAGTAAGAAATGGCAACCCATGCAAATATTCTTGCCTGGAAAATTCCTTGGACAGAGGAGCCTGGTGGGCTGCAGTTCATGGGGTTATAAAGAGTCACACAAAAGAGGGGGGGTCACAAAGGGGACACAACCGAGTGACTGAGCATGCACAGTTGAATTGTATAAAAGACTAGGAATCTGATTTAATGGTCCGTGAGTAGAGGCTAAGTGTCTTGCATTGGCTGGAGTACATAGCCACAGCATGGAGTAAGATCAGGGCCAGCAGCTGCAGTAAAAGCTTTGGTTCGGTAGTTTCAACAAGACCAACATCTTTGCTTGGCCTGGTCACCAGCTCTATTGTCCTTAGTAGGAAAAGACGGAATAGTGGCTGGGCTGGGATGGAGAGGACCTAGGCTATGATGAAGGAATAAATATGTTCCAGAGTGCTGAATGCCTTATATTTCCCCGCAATGTGCTCAGTAGACAGGCTATGTGATGGCACTGTTATTTAAATATTGGGTCCTAAAGTTCCTATCTGGTCATGTGCAAGTGTGAGAGTATGTTCCGAACTGTAGGTCCTCAGGGAGAGAAGATGAAACTTTCCATTTCAGTGTGTGGGGATCTAAGACAGTGGGTGTAAATTTATAGGGTGGAAAACTGAGGGTCATTGACTCCTTGCTTTGTCTGGAAAAAAGCTTGCAAAAGAAGGGTGCTTGAGAAAAGCTTGGAGTACTTGGTGAGCCCATTGAATGTCCTTTAAATAAGGAAGGAGTCTATATTAGACCAGTTATGACATGGCCCCAAAGGCGCAAGTAAATTTTATGAGCAAGCAGTTTACACTCTTAACCTATGGAACATGCTCTTCCTGTTGTGCTGTGCTGTTACAGTATTTGAAATCCACACTTACGGTTTCTTCAGGGATGACTAATGGTGAAAAAACTGTCTGATTTGCACAATCCTTCTGTATATGTGTGTTAGAACTGATTGAAAACAAGTGCTTCAGCATTTATAGCTTCATTACCCTGAAGAAGAGTGAGGAATAAAAATTTTCTGAGTGGGCAGATCTTGAGGAAATATCTGTCCTTGTCCACTTTGCCTGGAAGCAAAGACAACCTAATTCATGGATTGATGGGATATTATAATGGTCTGCCCTTATTGCAAGGGCAGTGGAATAAACAAGATTAAAAGTTGGTGAGAAGTGGGACTTTCCTGGCAGGGGAACTTCGTGTTCTCAATGCAGGGGCACAGGTTTGGTCCCTGGTCGGGCGACTAAGATCTCACATGCCTCATGGCACAGTGGCAAAAAATCTAAGAACAAGTTTTAGAGAAGGAAATGTGAACAGAAATTTTATTATGAGACATAATTGTTGCTCAAGAGTAACATCGAATAAATGAACCCATAATGTGAGACCATTCATATTCATTCAGTTCAGTTCAGTTCAGTTTAGTCGCTCAGTTGTGTCTGCTTTGCGACCCCATGAACTGCAGCACACCAGGCCTCCCTGTCCATCACCAGCTCCCGAAGTTCACTCAGACTCATGTC
>SJYC01010765.1:0-15345 GCA_006408675.1 Madoqua kirkii | reverse complement strand
TTGGACTGCAGGGAGATCCAAACAGTCCATCCTAAAGGAAATCAGTCCTGAGTGTTCATTGGAAGGACTGATGTTGAAGCTGAAACTTCAATACTTTGGCTACTTGATGCAAAGAGCTGACTCATTTGAAAAGAGCCAACTCATTTGAAAAGAGCCTGATGCTGGGAAAGATTAAGGGCAGGAGGAGATGGGGATGATGGAGGATGAGATGGCTGGATGGCATCACTGACTCTATGGACATGAGTTTGTGTAAGCTCCAGAAGTTGGTGATGGATAGGGAGGCCTGGTGTGCTGTGGTCCATGGGGCCACAAAGAGTCATACATAACTGAGTGACTGAACTGAACTGAACTGATTTGCCATGAAATGATAGGGCTGGATGCCACGATCTTCATTTTACCGGAAGTTGATTATTTTTGGTAAAGTATAAAGTAAAGGTACAGTTTCATATTTTTAATGTTCTTGACCCATTTATTGGTGAGTTCCTCTTTTATCTAGTTCCTGAGCTATTTATTTTACTCTGCTGAATATTCCTGCTCCAAATCACTCTTAATTACTTGCATTTTGTATTATTTTAGAGTTTTGCATTTCCATATACATTTTATTCTATTTTATTTATTTATTTTTGGATTAGAGAAAGGTTTATTGTGGGGCCAAACAGGGAGAACTGGTAGCTCATGCTAAAAAGCCCCAAACTCCCCAAAGATTCTGAGGAGAGGAGAAGTTTTCATCAGCAAAATTTGCGGTGAGGGCCGTAGGGCATGTGACTTTCTTCTGACTGGTTCGTGGTAAGGTTAAGTGGGTGGTCCTCCAGGAATCTTGTGCTCATCCTGAAGTTACCATCATCTGCCTGAGTGTAGGCCTTAGTTTCTAAAGAAGAACTCAAAGACACTGTATATATTCCTCAAGGAGGAGCCAGGACTCTGCCCCGAGTCTGCACTATTTTTCCTTGACTGTTTCTCTGTTGTTTCTGCTTTCCTTCCCTTCCTTGTTTAGCACATGTTGGAATCTGTTCATACACATTTAAGTTTGATGTTTTGTATTTTTGATTGCACTGAGTCTTTGTTGCTATGCTCGGGCTTTCTACGGTTGTGGTAAGGGGGCCTCCTCTTCATTGCAGTGGGTTCTCTTGTTGCAGCGCACAGGCTGTGGTTGCAAAGGCTTCGGTAGTTGCAGCGTGTGGGCTCAGTAGTTGCGATTCATGGGCTTTAGAGCATGGGTTTAGTAGTTTCAGCACACAGATTTCAGCTGCTTTTGTGGCATGTGGAATCTTCCAGGACCAGGATGTGTTCCCTGCATTGGCAGGTGGATTTCCTCATATACATTTTAGAGTCTGTTAAGTACTTCAAAAGACTCATCTTGGATATTGTTTGAATTGCATTGGATTTATAGACCAGTTTGAAAAGAATGATATCCTTACAATATAGTCTTTGGTATACAGTTCATTTATACAGGTTTTCATTATCACCTGCCAAGAATGGTTTATGGTATTTACCATACAGGTCTTGCAGTCTTAATTATATTTTTGATATTATTGTAAAAGTTATCTTCAAACAATGCATTTTTTCTGTTTCCGATGTACAAAATGCTATTCATATTATACATTAATCTTGTGTTCAGCATAAACATTTCCTTCATGAGTAGCGATGCTGATGATCTTTTCATATACTTATGTCATATACTTGTACTTATGTTCATTCTTATGTCTTCTTGGATGAATGTCTAGTCAGGACTTTGTCCTTTTTAAAATCAGATGTTTTGGCTTTTCCTCCCTAATAAGCTGTGTGCTTTCCTTATATATTTTGAATATAAACTCTTTACCAGATTTATGGTTTACAAATATTTCCTTTCATTCCATAGGTTGCCTTTTCATTTTGTTGCAGGGAAGAGCCAATTCTTACTCCGTGTTGGATCTGTTTCTTTGAGTTTAACCTTTGCTTTCATTATTACATTCATACATAATGGCCTGCCTCAGGGAACCCAGCCCCTCTGCCTCACTATTAAACTAAAGTGCCTTTATTCAGCTCACAGAGAGACAATCTGAGCCAGCCTACCTGTGAAAGGCTGCAGAAAAGAAGTATGAACACATTCCCTCCTCTTTTGCAAGATAAGTAGGCTTTTTACTTCCCTTCCTCCCTCCCTTTCTCTCTCTGTTTTATAAAAGAAACCAGCATCCAGATCAAGTTAAAATGGTTATTTTGATATACTAGTCTGCTGACTTTCTGGATAAAGTCGTATTTCTTGCCTTAACACCTCCTCTCTCAGTTCGTTGGCCCACTGTGGGGCTAATAGAGTGAGCTTGGAGTTGGTAACAATTTTGTCGATTGTTTCCTTTGTTGTGCAGAGATTTTTAATATGGTGTAGTCCCACTTGTTTATTTTTGGTTTTATGCTTGTAATTTTGATGTTATATCCAAAATATTATTGCCAAAACTAACATCAAGGAGGTTTCTTTTTGTGTCTTCTTCTAGGAGTATTACACTCTCAAGTTTGAGAAATTGAGTATTTCCTGCCATATTGGTAAACAAGGATGTCACAGAAACCAGCGATTGCAGCCACCGTGGATGGTGAACTAGTGAACCCTGAAGGAACTCAGGTAGGAAAGAACACCTGCCATCTAGCAGCCATCAGACTGCAGCCTCTCCCAACAGCAAGCGCTGAGGAAATTCATGTGTGAAAACACAAGATACTGGCCCCGGACAGGCGACGTGCATATCAAAGGAATGATTTTAATGAGCCCAGACTCTTGCATCTTCCCAAACATAGAAAAGCGAGAAATTCCTTAACTTAACATGTTTCTTTAATTACCTGTGATCTTCTGGTGTCCCCAACTACCTGCCCTATGTTGAAGAACTCCTCCCCTCACCTCCTTGGAGAAGTTATTACTCAGAAATATCTGAAAAAAAAAATTAAAACCTAGGTGAGAATTTGAATTTGCAAAAATCTCTTCTCTTTGGTGTGGCAAAGCACATTCCTTCCTGGTAGATATATGGCTCTCCTTTAGTGTCATCAAAATAAGTAAACAAAACAAAACAAAGCTGGAGAACAATATCCTCTCCTGCTTGGGTTTCATTTCTTAAAATATCAAGGTAACAAGGTTTATTATTCCAAATATTTGTACAATTTCTTAAAAATATATTATTTGTTTGGCTCAACTAGAGAATAAGAGATTCCTTATTATCTTGTTGAAGCAGATGGGATCTCTTTCAGTTGCAGCATGCAAGATCTCAGTTGCAGTATGTGGATCTAGTTCCCTGACCACAGGTCACATACCAGGCCCCCTATTTTGAGAGCATGGGGGTCCCAGCCACTGGTCCACCAGGGAAGTCCTGTATAATTTCAGTGTGAAAAAAACTTCAGTTCAGTTCAGTTCAGTTGCTCAGTCATGTCTGACTCTTTGCGACCCCATGAATCGCAGCACGCCAGCCCTCCCTGTCCATCATATGTTATAATCAGTGAGATGGATCACAGAGAAAGAGGTGAGTGACTTCACTGGCAGCCCAGTGGTTAAGCCTCCATGCTCCAAGGAAAAGGGTGCAAGTTTGATCCCTGGTTGGGGTACTAAGATCCTACATACCTTTGGCCCACCAAAAAAAAAAAAAAAACAAAACTGAATGATATAAGCTAGTACTCTAAACAAAGTTCTTCCCACAAATTTTTTATTCCTACAGTGTAATTTTTGTGTAAGTTTTACATTGAAGATGATTTCTCAGATGTAGTCATAAACCTTTCTATCAGATGAGTTTTTAGATCTGTAAACTGGATGAGGAATTCACAGAAAGAAGTAATTTCCAAGTCTAAAGCCCAGGATGGGCTGGGTCAGGCCCTAGTTACCTGTTTGCAGCTTTCAGACTTCTTGAGTATCTCACTATATTCAATGTGAAATAAACAACATAAAGAAAAACCCAACAGCTATAAATAAGAATGAAATAATGCCATTTGCAGCAACATGGATAAACCTAGACATTGTCATGTGAGTGAAGTCACACAGAGAAAAAAATATATCATATGATATCACTTATATGTGGAATCTAAAATAATAGTACAGATGAACTTGTTTATAAAACAGAAATAGAGTCACTTGACATAGAAAACAAACTTGCGGTTACCAAGGTGGAGGTAGGAATAAACTGGGAGATTGGGACTGACTTATATGCACTACTATAAAGTAAAGAGGAACTAAAAAGCCTCTGGATGAAAGTGAAAGAGGAGAGTGAAAAAGTTGGCTTAAAGCTCAACATTCAGAAAACGAAGATCATGGCATCCGGTCCCATCACTTCATGGGAAATAGATGGGGAAACAGTGGAAACAGTGTCAGACTTTATTTTGGGGGGCTCCAAAATCACTGCAGATGGTGACTGCAGCCATGAAGTTAAAAGACACTTACTCCTTGGAAGAAAAGTTATGACCAACTTAAATAGCATATTCAAAAGCAGAGACATTACTTTGCCAACAAAGGTCCATCTAGTTAAGGCTATGGTTTTTCCAGTCGTCACGTATGGATGTGAGAGTTGGACTGTGAAGAAAGCTGAGCGCTAAAGAATTGATGCTTTTGAACTGTGGTGCTGGAGAAGACTCTTGAGAGTCCCTGGGACTGCAAGGAGATCCAACCAGTCCATTCTGAAGGAGATCAGCCCTGCGATTTCTTTGGAAGGAATGATGCTAAAGCTGAAACTCCAGTACTTTGGCCACCTCATGCGAAGAGTTGACTCACTGGAAAAGACTCTGATGCTGGGAGGGATTGGGGGCAGGAGGAGAAGGGGACGACAGAGGATGAGATGGCTGGATGGCATCACCGACTCGATGGATGTGAGTCTGAGTGAACTCCTGGAGTTGGTGATGGACAGGGAGGCCTGGTGTGCTGCAATTCATGGGGTTGCAAAGAGTCGGACACGACTAAGCGACTGAACTGAACTGAACTGATATATAAAACAGATAACTGATAACCTAATGTATAGCACAGGGAACCCTGCTCAGTACTCTGTAATGACCACATGGGAAAGGAATCTAAAACACAGTGCTGTTGCTGTTCAGTCACTCAGTTGTGTCGACTCTTTGTGACCCCGTGGACTGCAGCACACCAGGCTTCCCTGTCTTTCACTATCTCCCTGAGTTTGCTCAAACTCATGTCCATTGAGTTGTGATGCCATGCAACCATCTCATCCTCTGTCGTCCCCTTCTCCTCATGCCCTCAATCTTTCCCAGTGTCAAGATCTTTTCCAATGAGTCAGCTCTTCACATCAGATGACCACAGAACTGGAGGTTCAGCTTCAGCATCAGTCTTTCTAGTGAGTATTCAGGGTTGATTTTCTTTAGGATTGACTGGTTTGATCTCCTTGCTGTCCAAGGGACTCTAAGAGTCTTTTCCAGCACCGCAGTTCAAAAGCAACAATTCTTTGGCCCTCAACCTTCTTTATGATTCAGCTCTCACATCCATACATGACTACTGGATATCTATCTATCTATTTATATGAATTACATATATATATATATATATATATACACACACACACACATAAAGAAATGGATATATATGTGTATATAAATGTATAACTGATTCACTTTGCTGTACAGCAGAAACTAACACAGGACTGTAAATTAACTCTAATACAAATTAATTAAAAAGTAAATATCCTAAAGAAACCCCAAACAAACTAAAAAACCATCCTAAGTCTTACACCAAAATTTACATTCTGACTTAGAAGTGTGGTTTTAGGTGTTTTTTTTGTTGTTTTTTTTTTTAAATTAAGACATTTTGGTGGTGGTATGGGGTGAAGTTTGAGACATAGTTAACACTTATTTTGTCAAGATACCAACCTATAAAGCGTATGCTGTGTGTCCAAATGCAAAAGGCATCAATGAATCATAGTATCAGGGGGAAAAAATCTACACTGGACAAAAGATACAGTTAATCTACATATTTTGAAACTGTAATTTGAATCAAGGGTAAATGCTGAAAAATCAACACTGTTTCATTTATTTCTTGCTTTCTTTTTGGCTGTGCTGAGTCTTCATTGCTGTGAGGGCTTTTCTCTAGTTGTGGGGAGCAAAGGCTACCCTGTCGCTGCAGTGTGGAAGCTTCTCACTCAAGTGGCTTCTCCTGTTGTGGAGCGAGGCTCTAGGGTGTGTGTGCTCAGTAGGCATGGTTCCTGGGCTCCAGCGCACAGACTCAGTAATTGCAGCTCGCAGGCTTAGTTGCTCTGTAGAAGGTGGGATCTTCCTGGACCAGGGATCGAACAGTGTCTCTTGCACTGGCAGGCAGATTCTTCACCACTGAGCCATGTGGGAAGCCCCATGTTCTGCTTTCCCCAGAGACAAAGTATTCAGTTCAGTTCAGTCGCTCAGTCGTGTTCGACTCTTTGTGACCCCATGAATCGCAGCATGCCAGGCCTCCCTGTCCATCACCAACTCCAGGAGTTCACTCAGACTCACGTCCATCGAGTCGGTGATGCCATCCAGCCATCTCATCCTCTGTCGTCCCCTTCTCCTCCTGCCCCCAATCCCTCCCAGCATCAGAGTCTTTTCCAGTGAGTCAACTCTTCGCATGAGGTGGCCAAAGTACTGGAGTTTCAGCTTTAGCATCATTCCTTCCAAAGAAATCACAGGGCTGATCTCCTTCAGAATGGACTGGTTGGATCTCCTTGCAGTCCCAAGGACTCTCAAGAGTCTTTTCCAGCACCACAGTTCAAAAGCATCAATTCTTCGGTGCTCAGCTTTCTTCACAGTCCAACTCTCACATCCATATATTACCACTTGAAAAACCATAGCCTTTACTAGATGGACCTTTGTTGCCATAGTAATGTCTTGCTTTTCATTATGCTGTCTAGGTTGGTCATAACTTTCCTTCCAAGGAATAAGCGCCTTTTAATTTCATGGCTGCAGTCACCATCTGCAGTGATTTTGGAGCCCCCCAAAATAAACTCTGACACTGTTTCCACTGTTTCCCCATCTATTGCCCATGAAGTGATGGGACCGAGTACCATGATCTTCATTTTCTGAAAATTTTTTCACTCTCCTCTTTCACTTTCATCCAGAGGCTTTTTAGTTCCTCTTCACTCTCTGCCATAAGGGTGATGTCATCTGCATATCTGAGGTTATTGATATTTCTCCCGGCAATGTACCTTCTCCTGTTTCCCAAAATAAAATTGTAGAGCTTACTATTTAATCATTCCCCGCAGTTTCAGTTTTCTCTCAGTATAAAGCAACAGCTACAGACATGTAATGAAATGCTCCTGTGTTAATGTAATAATTCCCCTGGCTCATCCAACGTGAGTGAAGGAACACAATTTCAAAGACTACAGCTTGGGGCAAGTATAGAAGGACTGAAACTTGCTCTTAAAATCATTCCTGGGACATCCAGGTCATTTTAACTTCTTAGAAATGTAAAAGTGTTTGCACTGTCATGTGGTTCTTTGTCTATTATGTACATTATCCAGAATGTACATTATCAGATGCCAGTTTGAGGGACTAGACATGAGATTTAAAAAGTACTCTATTTCTGGACTTCTCTGGTTGGCACAGTGGTTAATAATCCACCTGTCAGTGCAGGGGACACGGGTTCTATCTCTGGCCCAAGAAGATCCCACACGTCCTGGAGCAACTAAGCTCGTGAGCCAACAGCAGCTCCTGAGCCTGTGCGCCCCAAGTATGGAGGCTGCGCTCCTCGAGCCTGTGGCCTGTGCTCTTCAACAAGAGTTGAACTGCGATGAGAAGGCTGCACCCTGCAGTGAAGAGTGACCCCCTGCTCAACCCCTCGCTCGCCGCAACTAGAGAAAGCCCGAGTCCAATAATCCTTTCGGGGTAAAGGATGATGAGACATTTTTTTAAAGGAGTCAGTTCAGCTAATTTAAGTCATCCAGTCTGCTCTCTCTCTCTCTCTCTCTTTTTGGGCTACACTGTGTGGACTCTGGGATCTTAGTTTCCCAGCCTGGGATGGGACCCGTGCCCCTTACCGTGGAAGTTCAGTGTCTCAACCACTAAACAACCAGTGGAGTCCCCAGTCTGCCCTTAGTCTGCTCTGTCTGTGGGATGTTTGGCAGTGTCCCTTCTCTCTTTTCACTGCATTTTAGTAGAAACCACCTCCTGCTAAACTTTGCTAATCACAAATTTCTCTAGACATTGCCAAATGTTCCTTTTGGGGAAAATTGCCCCTGGTTGAGTGGCTTGGCCAGAGACACTGATTTCCAGATCACCTTAATCCAATGACTCATTGTGATGGTTCAAACCTAAGTGAATATGCCCTGTAAAAGAGTACCTGTTTCTATTTCATCTTACTTTTAGGCTAAAGGTATTTTGATGTTCATTTCAAAAACTTCGGTGTTCTCTAGCGCCTCCCCTTCCCATCTTAGCAGGCAGGTATCGACAAACATGACCAGCAGGCCAAATCTGCCATGTCATTTATGTAAATGAGGCTTTACTGGGACACACCTCCACTCTTTTATTTATATATTGTCTATTTTGTGTGTGTGTGTGCTAAACAGCAGGCTTGAGTAGTTGTGACAGAGATCAGATAGCCTGAAAAGTCCAAAATATTTACTGTCTGATCCTTTGCAGAAAAGTTTGCCAACCCTTGATGTAAATCTTCAGCCTCTATTTAATTATACTTTTATATAAATTGTAATTCTTGGAGACACCATGACAGAACAACAAGGGTGTCCTTCAAGGGGTTATAGTCTTCATGTATTCATATTCAGTCTTCTCCAGGGGGAAAGAAAGTAGAAAGTAAACAGACACTTGTCTTTCCTTCTGTCCCCCAAGTATCGTTATTAACTTGATGCCTCTCCCTGCTTCCACCCAGGAACTGAGGGTCTGTTGATCTGTCAGAGTCTCTGCCGGGGGTGGACTGGGAAGAGAATTTCCAGCAACTGTCACCAGTATATTCATAAGCGTCATTGTCTGTTTTGGCCCATTTTATTTTGGCCATTATTGTACCCAAACTCTTGTCCCCCAGCTTCCCAACCCTTATTCCCTCCCCAGGAAAAGCTGGACTAATCTATGAGAGCATCTTCTCCCAAATTCCCCATTCTCTTCACTGTTTCTTTAATACATTCAATAAACTCAGGGAAATCAGTCCTGAATATTCCTTGGAAAGACTGATGCTGAAGCTGAAGCTCCAATACTTTGTCCACTTGATGCAAAGAACTGACTCATTGGAAAAGACCCTGATACTGGAAATGATTGAAGGCAGAAGCAGAAGGGGATGACAGAGGAAGAGATGGTTGGATGGCATCATCAGCTCGATGGACGTAAGTCTGAGCAAGCCCTGGGAGTTGGTGATGAACAGGGAAGCCTAGGGTGCTGCAGTCCATGGGGTCACAAAGAGTCAGACACAACTGAGTGACTGAACTGAACTAAGACTCAGGCTGGGGTGGAACATCCTTTCAAGAGATTCCATCCTGGAATATTACTCAGCTATCAAAAAGAATGAAACAATGTCATTTGCAGCAACGTAAATGAACCTAGAGGTTATCGTACTAAGGAAAGTAAGTCAGAAAGAGAAGGACAAATACTGTGTGATATTGTTTATGTGTGGAATCTAAAATACAGCACAAATGAGCATATCTACAAAACAGAAACAGACAGACATGGAGAATCGACTTGTGGCTGCCTAGGGAGAGACAGGGTAGGGGAATATCTATATCTATACCCATACCTATATCTATAATCCATTTCCCTTCTTTCTTTTTAAAAATGTATTTGGCTGCTTTGGTCTTGGTTGTGGCATGCAGTATCTTTGTTTCGGCACATGGATTCTCTAGTTGCTCATGGGTTTAGTTGCTCCACAGCATGTGGGATCTTGGTTCCCCGAACAGGGATTGAACCCATGCACCCTGAGTTGGAAGGTGGATTCTTAACCGCTGGACCACAGGGAAGACCCTAACTCTTTGGTCTTGACTTAATAGACTCTCATTGCAGCTCAGTAGCCTCTGATCCATCTCTCCCAAGTCCTGCCCACCCCTTCTCTGTGCCTGTCCTTGATTCATGATATGGTCATGAAGCCTTGAAGGCTGCCCCCAAGCAGGTTACTTGCAG
The DNA here is from genome assembly GCA_006408675.1 of Madoqua kirkii. Taxonomy (NCBI): domain Eukaryota; kingdom Metazoa; phylum Chordata; class Mammalia; order Artiodactyla; family Bovidae; genus Madoqua; species Madoqua kirkii. The sequence continues at coordinate 5,316 of SJYC01010765.1, read as the reverse complement.
TGCAACATCTGACTGAGATTTCTCCTTGAGCTCAAATATGGGATCATTTGGTCCAGTGAGTGCAACAGATTGTCAGTAGGGATTGTCCAGCTGTGAACACAGTGCCACCTTAAAGCCTTCGTTAGGGCGTGTAGTATTGCATTCTGTGCCGCTTCAGCCTCCCCCGCTTCACGCCTGGAAGGGACAATGCTGCCCGCCTCCATGCTTGGATGAGGTTACTCCTTCCTGACTCATCCTGGCAGGCACTGAGCCTTGAGAAGAGCACATGAGTGGCCTGAAGCTTAGCTCCGTGAATTTCATGGTAAATTAGCCTTTGCAGCCAACCTCAAACTCTATTTGCAAGTCAGATCATGTTGGGGAGAGTGGTCTCAAATTTATTGCTTCTCTGGAATTCCCTGGTGGTCCAGTGATTGGGACTCCATGCTTTCATTGTGGAGGGCTTGGGTTCAGTCCCTGGTCAGGGAACTAGGATCACATAAACCCCAGAGTGTGGCCAAAAGAAAAAAAAAATCTATTGCTACTCAATATCTTTCTAAAAGTGGACTAAGAAAAACAATAGTGTGGAGCCTTGTAGGGAAAAGGGGAGGGGTATATCCATTTTTCCTTCTGGATTCTTTTTTTCTTTGACAGTCAGTTTTATGATGTCTTATAGTCTCCCTCATGGTTCTGCCATACTTTATTATCCTTATATCTTCTATGCTCTGTTTTCCTTATATCAGCTAAATTTATTTTTAAAATACAATGTGTTATGAGTCTTGGTAAGCTGCCTTAAACCCTTCTGAAACTAGGTTGAGTAGAAATAAATAAATAATGAATAAGCTCGCTTGAACTCAGTCTTCATGATCAAATTATTTTTACTATTTATTTGTTTTATGCTTTTATTTTTGGCCACGCTAGGCCTTTGTTGATGCGTGCAGGCTCTCTCTAGTTGCGGTGCATGGGGTTCACATTGCTGTGACTTCTGTTGCTGTGGAGCATGGGCTTTGTGGTCTCAGGCTATGGGGGATCTTCGAGGACCGGGGATAGAAACTGTGTCCCTTGCATCGGCAGCTGGATACTTAACCACTGGACCACCAGGGAAGTCCCCTAAATTTTTTTTTTTATAGAGTAACATGCTTCTTGGGATGTGGAAAGGGTGAAGAGGGGCTTTGGAGACTCAAGGTCACCTCCTTGGTTCATTAGCTTCATGGTTGGGGACCTGGCACATCCTGTTCTGCCCTCGTGGCTGAAAGGTAGTGAAGTGGGACATGTGGGAACTAAATACAAGTAAAGCTGCCAAGAATTTACTTAAAAGAATAGTTTCATCCAGAGAAGCCATCTCCTACTTTCTCCTAATAGCATCAAGGATGAGGTTCATCTGAACCCTTCTTCGAGCTTCACTTGCTTCTCCAGATGACTAGAAAAGATGGTAAGAGCAGTAGTGAGATCCCCAGGAGAGGCTGTATTCATGCCTTAGCCTGTGCCCCGAAATAAAATTAGAAGTGATTCAGTTATATATATATATTTATATTTATATATATAACTTTCAGTTTCTCAGTTCAGTTCAGTCACTCAGTTGTGTCTGACTCTTTGCAACTCCACGGACTGCAGCACTGCAGGCTTCCCTGTCCATCACCAACTCCCAGAGCTTACACACACTCATGTCCATCAAGTCGGTGATGCCGTCCAACCATCTCATCCTCTGTCACCCCCTTCTCCTCCTGCCTTCAGTCTTTCCCAGCATCAGGGTCTTTTCCAATGAGTCAGTTCTTCACATCAGGTGGTCAAAGTATTGGAGTTTCAGCTTCAGCATCAGTCCTTCCAATTCTAAATTTCATATATATATATGAAATATATATATATATATATATAGTGATGTTGAGGCTTCCCTTGTAACTCAGCTGGAAGAATCTTCCTGCAATGTGGGAGACCTGGGTTTGATTCTTGGGTTGGGAAGATCCCCTGGAAAAGGGAAAGGCTATCCACTCCAGTATTCTGGCCTGGAGTCTAACCCACCAGGGAAGCCCATGTTTATGTATATAAAACAAAACACACACACACACTCTTTTTCATTACAGTTTATCACAGGATAGTGAATATAGCTCTCTGTGCTCTACAGTAGGATGACTTCCTTGATAGCTCAGGTGGTAAAGAGTCTTCCCGTAATGCAGGACAGCCCGGTTTGATTCCTGGGTTTGGAAGATTCGATGGAGAAGGGATGGGTTACCCACTCCAGTATTCTGGCCTGGAGAATTCCATGGACTGTATAGACTGTGGGGTTGCAGAGTCAGACACGACTGAGTGACTTTCCTCTAACTGCCACAGCATATTGTTGCATATCCATGCTGCACACAATAGTTTGCACCTGCTACCCACAAACTCTCACTCTCTGTCTTCCTCACCCTACATTCTATTTACTCCTAGTTTTGCTCTTTGGGACTATAATTTCTTTGGTATTCAATCATTACCATCTCCATGGAGAATACCTTGTTAGCATTCTTTCACATTATTTAAATGATGGGGATCTGAGAAGTACAGCCTTCTTCCTTGTTCTCCAGCTCTGATCTTTCTAGCTTCCCTCAGTCTTGCCCATTGCTTCCATTACAGTGTTCATAAACACTGTTTATACTACCATGCTTTTCTAAAATTTTCTGAGTCACTGAAAAGGAACATTTCTCACTTTTGAAATGCAAAGTATGAGTACATTGGATGCATTATCCTTCTGTAGTATTTAAGTTAATCTCTTGTAAGCCTTATCAAATATAGGCTTTTTATTATCTATCTACTTTGGGAGAATGACCCTCAGGTGAACAGACTACTCTCTCTGTACTTTCTATCTCCTTGACTCTGGACTTGGTTTGTTATTTGCTTTGGTCAAGTTTGAAATGTGCTTGTAGAATTGAATTTCCTCCTTTGACTCTTGCTTTTTTTCCATGAGAAGAATGTTTCTTGAGAAACCACTGGTCCCAGAGAACAAGAGGTGTATAGATCAAAGTGGACCCTCCCTTCAGCCTGGATTCAAGCTCAGCTAAACCCAGTTTCTGTAGTCAGATGTTTGCGCTTCTGCTGATGTGTGAGAGAGAAACTTTTATTGTTGCTTGCCACTGAGATTTCTTGGTGAGGCATTATGTTGCTCAGCAATGTTGACTAAACCACTCATGCAAAAATTATGATTTCAACATTACATATACACAGAGTATAAGATAGTAGGAGATGGGAAAGAACTAAAATAAAGAGCCTCATATATAATATTAATGATATTTATATTTATCTATGATACAGCAAGAAAGAGAATGTTATGGTCCTCATTTCTGACCACAATGTTGTGGCTGATATTTATGATTTTTTCCTCATGCTATTCATCCACAGTCCCTTTGCTTTCACCCAGCGATGTATCAGCAGGCTTGTGTGTGCTGTTTTTTAAAAAATCCTGGTAGAATTCTCATTCCAGATTCCCATATCTGAAGCACATAAGACCTTTATGGATCTGTTTTCATTGGCTGTTGTAATCTTCTATTACATTAGACCTAGAAGTTTCCTATGTTCTAGGTCTAATTCTTACCTTTGTAGCTTAGTAGCAGTAGGCTACCCACTCCAGTATTCTTGTCCGGAGAATTCCATGGACAGAGGACCCTTGTGGGCTAGAGCCCACGGAGTTGCAAAGAGTGGGATGCAACGGAACGACTTACCATCGCAGTCGAGCTTCTTTTATATAATCGTGAGTGACCACTACAGTCACCAGGGAAACCCTTCTTGAGTTGTTTACTGAAACGAGGAGCATGAAACGGCCACTTGGCAGTCTTACCCCTTCATCCAAGTACAGCATCTGTGAGCCGTGGTGGAGGAATTCCACCCTGGGATGCTAAAAGAACCCAACACCCAAGTTGGTAGATCACAGTGGCTATTGCTGGAGACATTCTTGGATCCTTAGAAGAAAGATTAAGACAGAAGGGAAGGCTCTCGCCTTCTGAGATGGACCATTCTCTGTCTGTGGGGCATGTTTCTCCCAGGAACATTCTTACCTTTTAAGATGACCCACATTGTGTTTGCGGAATGTGTGTCTCTCCAAATAAACCCCCTCTTTATCTAAAAACAGAAAATTGAAGGAGAACTGGGAATCCTGGATTAATGAGTCTTGGAAGCCATTCAGTCTATCCTTGCTCAAGGTATGCCCACAAACAATGGGGGGCACTGGTCAAAGGGGCGTGTTTCACTTCCAGACTGCCGCTTTCTCTAATGGGGTGACGTGGTTAGGGGCCAAGTCCTTCTGTAACTGCCCCTGGCAACACACAAGGAGTCTAGAGCTGGCAGTCTTCTTGCTGAAGTTCTTCTAAATGTCTCAAGCCTGGCTACTTTGGCTCACAAAGAAATCTGGGGTTTCAAAGTCCTTTCAGACTCAGGAAGGCAGCCTTCTTCCGTTGCGTCTCACTGTCTAGGTGAGACACAGTAGGACCCTGTGGTCCTTCCACCGGTGTCCTCTGCCTGCCTTTTGTCTGTGGAAAACTTTAGTCAAAGAATAAGTTTAGTCAGAGAAGTGAGAGCATGTAGAAACAAAGTAAAACAGTCCAGTGAGACCAAATGATGAAAATGTGCGCATGAAGCATAGTCAAGGATCTTTAGCTCCTTCTCAAAGGATATGGATAATATTCGGAGCCATGTCTTGTGAGCTATATCTATAAGACAGCTCAGTAAAACAGCAGGTGGAAGACGTCAACTACATGAGGACAGACTGTACCCACGACATCAGCTGCTACAATTCTGAGAATTGGTCTCCAAGAAATTGGAACAAATGGACCCTGGAACTGAAGACTGCTGCAGCTGCTAAGTCGCTTCAGTCGTGTCCGACTTTCTGCGACCCCATGGACTGTAGTCAGCCTGCAAGCTCCTTTGTCCATGGGATTCTCCAGGCAAGGATACTGAAGTGGTTTGTCATGCTCTCCTCTAGGGGATCTTCCCTTTCCAGGGATTGAACCTGTGTCTCCAGCATTGGCAGGCAGACTCTACCATTAGCACCACTTGGAAAGCCCTGGAACTGAAGATAAACTGCATCTAAAACAATCAGGAATGACAGTGGTCAGACCACTGATGGCCAGTTTGAAGATGACTATCAGAGACCACTGTGCTGTTTCTGCATGCAACCTCCCACCTGTCTCTTATACACATCTGGTTTGTTATTTGCTTTGGTCAAGTTTGAAATGTGCTTGTAGAATTGAATTTCCTCCTTTGACTCTTGCTTTTTTTCCATGAGAAGAATGTTTCTTGAGAAACCACTGGTCCCAGAGAACAAGAGGTGTATAGATCAAAGTGGACCCTCCCTTCAGCCTGGATTCAAGCTCA
>SJYC01010764.1:0-28041 GCA_006408675.1 Madoqua kirkii | reverse complement strand
CGATTATACAGAGTGAAGTAAACCAGAAAGAAAAACACCAATACAGTATACTGACACATATATATGGAATTTAAAAAGATGGTAATGATGACCCTGTATGTGAGACAACAAAAGAGACACAGATGTATAGAATGGACTTTTGGACTCTGAAGGAGAGGGAGAGGGTGGGATGATTTGGGAGAATGGCATTGAAACATGTATGCTATCATGTAAGAAATGAAGTGCCAGTTTATGTTCGATACAGGATACAGGATGCTTGGGGCTGGTGCACGGGGATGATCCAGAGAGATGATGTGGGGTGAGAGCTGGGAGGAGGATTCAGGATTGGGAGCTCGTGTACACCTGTGGCTGATTCATGTCAATGTATGGCAAAACCAATACAGTATTGTAAAGCAGAATGAAGTAAAAATAAAATTAAAAAAAAAAGAAAGGGTCAGAGTCATCAACACCCCCACTGTGTGCAGACTTGTTGACTTCTTGCAGTCTTTCTGTAGACGCTATCTTGCTCCCACAGTGTGATCACAGTTTGTTTGGGAGATTACTGAAGGTGAAGCTAGGGAAGAGATCTGGTCATCTGTTACTTATTCTTCAGTTCCACTTCTATAATCTTTGGAAAGAACCAACAAGTTAGGCAAGGCCTTGTGTGATCAAAAGATTTCGAAGGTGTGCTTGGGTTAGAGGTGAGTGGAGCATGGGGGTGCCTGGCTTAAGGTTCGTTGCAAGATAACTTTGCTAAAGTGACAAGACAAAAAAGGGTCTCCTGCAAAGAGCTCTTTCCTGCCAAAAGCTACTTACAAGAGGAGACTGGAAGACAGGGCCTTAGACCGTGAAGCAGGGATGACTTTGTGGAGGAAGGTGGGAAAGAAGGAAGGGAGGGAGGTTCATTGAACAGAAAAATTCTTGAGACTGTGGTTCAGTTCTTCGACATTATGGCAAGGCTGAGAAGCTGCTTCACTGATGCCCCAGCTGAGACCTTGACCCCCTAGTCTTGTGCCAGAGTGTACATACTCAGCCATCATGCCATGATGACCTTTGCTCCTAATATCCAATCAAAAATGCAAATTGTTCCATAGATTAATAGCAACCTCTGTTCTTACATATACATTCTTTCCATTCTTGGAGTCCATTTCTGCTTATATCGGAACTAGAACACTTAAGCCGAATGCGGTGCTTCTCTTTCATGAAAACTGGTAGAAATCACCAAGGCTGTAAAGTGGAACAGAGGGAAGACAGGGTCCCTGTGTAGCTTAACCCCCTTGGAGGTTAAGAGGAGATAGATTCTGGCTCATTCTCTTGCCTAGGATGGGGTCCCTTTCATAACCCGGTATGTTTGTTTGTTTTGTTTTTTCTTGCATTTTTAAGTTACTTTACATACACAAATGAAACTGATTTTAAAATCACTGAAACCTTAGGGGAAAAAACTAGCGGCTGAGCCACAAAGAACAAACCTCCACCTCACTCACCACGTGTTTTACTATCATGAATGCTCTATGGGAATGGAGGAGCCTTCTCCCTCTGTGTCCCAGCTCACTGCACTGTTATGAGGCATTATTTTGGCTCTTTTGGAATTTCTCAAGAAATAATGCACTTATTATTCATGTAGCATTTAGTTTGTGATGCCTACCAGGCGGAGACCACCAGGAACACACGAGGGGAAGTTTCTGAGCCTCTTTCACTGAGGGCGATGTGAACCATCAGTCCACAGGGGGTGGACTAGCAACAGACCAGAGAGGGTTTATAGGATTTGGGTGGTGGCAGGTGATTTGGAGGAGAGTTTAAACAAATCTGGGAATTCCCAGGTAGTGCAGCTGTAAAAGAATCCACCTACAAATGCAGCAGATGCAAGAGATGGAGGTTTGAGCCCTGGGTCAGGAAGAATCTCTGGAGGAGAAAATGGCAACCTCCTCCAGTATTCTTGCCTGAAAAATCCCATGGACAGAGAGGAGCCTGGCCGGCTACAGTCCATGGAGTCTGAAAAAGTCAAACACGACTGAGCAGGCATACACGTCCCATCTTAAAGCAGTGAAGATTTATTCTAGACTGTGGGTTCTTGGGGCTTCTCTCATAGTTCAGTTGGTAAAGAACCCACCTACAATGCAGGAGACGCTGGTTCAATTCCTGGGTCGGGAAGATCCCCTGGAGAAGGGATAGGCTGCCCACTCCAGTATTCTTGGGCTTCTCTTGGGGCTCAGCTGGTAAAGAATCCTCCTGCAATGTGGGAGACCTGGGTTTGATCCCTGGGTTGGGAAGATCTCCTGGAGAAGTGGATGCCATGTGATGGTTGAGAGGTTACTATTTTTCTCTAGAAAGCAAGAGGAACACGCTAGGTGGGGCTATTTGTCAGTACAAAAAGAATCACATACCCACTCGTGGAAGCCAGGAGAGGGAGCTGCTTCATTATTTTTGTGGCCACACAGGGCTTTGTGTGTTCCAGTTCAGTTTAGTTCAGTTGCTCAGTCGTGTCCGACTCTTTGCGACCCCATGGACTGTAGCATGCCAGGCCTGCCTGTCCATCACCCACTCCCAGACTGTGTATGTTTAGCCATGATGAAGTCTTTTGGGCTTTGTTTCACCAAGGTCATGAAGTGACCTTGCTTGATGATTGCTGATATTCTGTGGAGCTGGGCTTTTTCCCCAATCTAGCTGTTACTTGCAAGCTGCCAGCTGTCAGGGCCTTTTTATTTTTCTTTCTTTCTCAGGTCCCAGAATAAATGAGAAGTAATCAATCAGCCAATTCATGTATAATAGCCATGATGCCCTGTACAAGGCTAAATGTTTGGAACACCATCTGGAGAAATGCCCATTAATATAGCACCAAGAGTAAAAAAGCAATGTAAAGGTTAATAAAAGAACTAAAACCTGTACTTAACCAAGACTTGAAACTGAAATAAATATTCCATCACACATCAGTCTTATGCCACAGAAAGTTTTAAATAAAAAGTTTTGGCAAAGATATTCATTTATTTCATAGCTATAAAACATATTGAAAATTAACTTTTATAAATAGTCCATTGAATTGTCTCTCTTCTTTGTTAATTCAAACAGTTGAGAAAGACTTTTTTTTTACCCTAATTATAAATAAGAGATATTAGCTGAGTTATGTTTTTTTTTTTCTTTTGCAGCAGCTAAAAATTGTATGGTCTTTGACCCTGTATATTTAGTACTTTTACTCTTTAAAGATAGAAAGTCATTAAAAGAATTTACATGGGAGAAGAAAAGTCTAATTTGACAGAATGATCTGATGGTGTCACACCAGTGTTTAGTGGCTGCTTGACTATTGCCATTTGACAAATGATATCGGAAAGTTCAAGGCCATGCCCCTGGGAAAAGCACGGTTCAGAGAGACTGTTGGTCTTCCCCTGCATAATTTCCAGCACTGAGCTTTCTCACCTCTCAGCTTTGGTAAGGCCAGACTGAGTCTGTAGGTGCTTCTTGAGGCTCTGATGGTGACAGTCTCTGGGCATATTTAAGGATCTCATTCAGTGGAAAGTTTAGAGTTTTCTTGTTCTTTTTAAAAGACAGGTAGAGATATTATCTTTTCTTTTAAAGAATACAATCTAAGGAAGATTTGTTCTTTTCAAGAAAAGTGAATTACCTTTGGTTTTAAAAATTATGGCAAAACATAATCCAAATATCCATCAACTGGTGAATAAATAAACAAATTGTAGTATTAGTAGTATGTGAAAGTGAAGTCGCTCAGTCATATCTGACTCTCTGCGACCCCATAGACTGTAGCCTATCAGGCTCTTCTTTCCATTGGATTTTCCAGGCAATAGTACTGGAGTGGATTGCCACTTCCTTCTCCGGGGGATCTTCCCAACCCAGGGCTTGAACCTGGGTCTCCCTTATTATAGACAGACGCTTTACCGTCTGAGCCGCCAGGGAAGTAGTAGTATGTAGAAGAATATTACTCAGTAATTCATGGGAGTTGAATGTGGATACATCTTACAGCTGGCTTCCCTCATGGCTCAGGGGTAAAGAATCCACCTGCCAATGCAGGAGACATGGGTTCAATCCCTGGGTCAGAAAGATCCTCTGGAAAAGGAAATGACAACCCACTCCAGCATTCTTGTCTGAAAAGCCCATGGACAGAGAAGCCTGGTGGGCTACAATCCATGTAAATCCATGAAAGCAGACATGACTTAGTGACTGAACAACATGTTACAGCATGGATGAACCTCAAAAACATTATTCTAAGTGAAAGAAGCTGGAGACCAAGGTCAGACTTCTGTGGATTTAGTCATTCGAGTTTAATGAATTAAACTTAGCCCAGTATTACCACTCTATAAGATTTCTTTGTCTCTTATGGGGAGAAAAAGTCATGTTAGGTCCTTTTTAAAGCACTCTGATTTTATACTGGAAAGAATAAAGCAGCATATGTCAAATCATTTTGAGAAGATACACATTAGTTTTCTTTTCAGTCTGATGATGACAAGCTATACTACTACTGAGTAAATTCTTACCAAACTGAAGCTTCTGGGCTCAGTTCAATGTTTCCTTTAATATTATTCCCACCAGCTTTCTTCTGACAGGGCTCCATCAAGATGCTGGCTAATATCCTTGCAAATTGCCTTCTGGGTGGGCTCACTATCCTCAGTGTGCACTCCATTAAGGTTTGCACAGTAGCACAGGCTTGTGTTGGTTTAGCACTAACCTTAGCTATTGTTAAGGAGACTTACTGTTGTCCTCAGTGATCTAAGAAGCAGTAATTTCACAATCTTTAGATGTTCACCTTAATACAATGTCTGGTACACTTCTGAACATGGTAATTTTTAGGTGCTTTCAATTGGCAAAGGAGCAAATTGATACACTCAGTGGACTTTCGGCAGCGTCTTTCCCAGAGCAAATGACGCTCCTGTGACCGTGGCTCCCTGGGAAAAAACCCGGCCCCCAGTGCGAGCTGCAGAAGGTGCCATCTGGACTCTGAATTCTGAAGAAAGTGTCATCCTCTTTGGGCTCAGACTCAGGGTCACAAAATGGCTCTTTCCGGGAGCAAAATGAAGTTGTCAAAAGCATATTGGCCGTGACTCTGCCGGGCACCATTCAGATATGACAAACTCGCCTTTCTATTTTTATTACAGATTACTAGTTCTAGAGAAAGATAGGACTTTCCCTCTTTTAATACAGGATCGTTCAAAGGTCAAGACAATTCAAACAGGGCCGCGTGGTCCTGCAATAAAAATGCAGCGATCTAGCCGAGCGGAGCGTCTGTGCAGGGGCTGGGAGAGGCGTCGTGTTTACCACTCTAGAAAGGGCACTTTAATCAAAAGACTGATGGCGCGATGAGCTTTGAATCTGCTGTTCTGTTTCTCCCACATCTGCATGAAACTGTGTCTTTGAAACTATATATTATCGAGTGAGACTGGAGAGGAACATATGCTCTGAAACAAATAGAAAAATAAAGCAGCGTACTAGCATGCTTTGCCCACTTGTACAGACTCTGTGGTGGCGCGGAGGGCGAGAGGTGTGGAGGGGTGTCTGGGGGACACTCCCCCATCACACATGGGCACTCGTGGCTTTCCTTCCTGGTGGGTCTCCTTAGATGGGTCATGCCAGTCGGACAAAAAGCCTGTGCCTGCTGTTCAAACACAGTGTGAGAAATGAGCTTCGAAAGTATAAAGAACAGTGGAGATGAGCTCTGATTCTACAGGACTTCTCTCACAGATGAAACAAAAACCTGCCTTCCTGCAGCATCAGAGCTCACTCTGGCCCTGTCAGCTCCACAGAAGCAGGGGCTCATAGGGGAGAGGTCTGTGCTCCCTTGGTGCAGGAGCTGAAACTCCCTCTTCTCCAAGGCTCCATTCGTCACTGCACAGGCACACAGCCATCCCACACCCATGTGCCAAAGGTGGTTCCTCATGGGCAACAGACAGAGTCAGCAAGGTTTTGTACGTGATCACCCCTCCATGGATCATGCAGATTTTCTACAGAAAATCCTTTTTTTTTTTCATGTAGGTGTCCAGTTTTCCCAATGCCTATTATTGAAAAGACTATCCTTTTCCTATTGTGTATTCTTGACTTCTTTGTCATAAATTAATTAATCATATATATCTAAATCTTTTTCTTGGGTTTCCTATAGAAAAACTGTTAGAACTAATGAGCAAATTCAGTAAAATTGCAGGATACAAAATCAATAGACAAAAATATATTGTGGTTCTATTTACTAATAATGAACTGCCAGAAAGAGAAATTAAGGAAACAATCCCATTTATACGTGTATCAAAAAGAATAAGTTGGGAATAAATTTAACAGGAGGTAGATCTGTATATTAAAAAGTATAAGACATTAATGAAGGAAATTGAAGAAGACATAAATAAATGGAAAGATATCCCGTGCTTACAGATTAGGAGAATTAATATTAAAATGCGATACCACCCAAAGCACCTGGCAGATTCAGTGCAGTCTCTGTCAAAATCCCTGTGGCATCTTTCACAGATTTCGAACAAATAACCCTAAAATGTGTATGGAGCCATAAAAGACCCTGATATCATCTGCAAATAGTAAGAGTTTTACCTCTTCTTTTCAAGTTGGATGCCTTTTGTTTCTTTTCTTGCCTGATTGCTGTGGATAGGACTTCCTCCGATACTATGTTGAGTAAGAGTGGCAAGAGTGAGTGTCCTTGTTTTGTTCCTGGTCTTAGAGGAAATGTGCCTCACTTTTTCACCATTGAAACTGATGTTAACTGTGGGCTTATTATATATGCCCTTTGTGTGTTGAGGTCCGTTCTCTCTGTACTCACTTTAAGAGTTCGGGGTTTTTTTTAAATAACTTAGTTAGTTGTTTTGGCTGTGCTGGGACTTTATTACTGTGCATGGGCTTCCTCGCCTTGCAGCAAGCAGGGGCTATTCTTTGTTGTGACGCATGGGCTTCTTGTTATTGTGGCTTCTCTCGTTGTGGAGCTTGGGCTCTAGGTTTGTAGATTTCAGTAGTTATGGCACACAGGCTTGGTTGCCCCATGGCATATGGGATCTTCCGGGACCAGGGATCGAAGTGGTGTCCCCTGCATTGCAAGGCAAGCTCTTAATCACTGGACCACCAGGGGAACCTTTTATCACGGATGTTGCATTTTGTTAAATGCTTTTGTGCATCTATTGAGATGATCATATGATTTCTCTGTGAAGCAAAAGGTGAGCTCAGTTGAAAAGTGAACAGGAAGCTGCTTAGGTCACAATTTCAAGCGGGTGCATGTGTTTTGACAACAGCAGACTGTGAGTGCTCCTGGAGACAGGTTGAGATGGAGGCATCTGTGGCACAACCACCTGCAGAAGTTCGCTGTTAGAAACGCGAGCCTGCAGCCCAGGTAGGAGGGTGGGGCTGGATATATGCAGTGTAAACATGACCACAGGTGTGTGTTGGAGCCACAGGATTGTATTCATGCACCATTTAATACATGTAAACTGAATGACAATTATGAACCCCAGGAGCTTCAGAGAACATGAAGATGAAGTGACTTGGCTCCCAACTTCCAAATAGTCACCGTCTGAGGGAGACAGACATTTAACAGGTGATAACTGTGCTGCATGATAGAGGCTCTAACAGACAGAACAAACTTTGTAAATGTCATATAAAAATATACCTCTCTCTGCTAGTGAAACTCAGAAAAAGCTCAAAAGGGAAAACAACATGTGTGTTTAGAGGAGAAGAACACATATCAACAAAGCTGATTTAAAAAAAAGGTGGGGGGGAATATTTCTGGTGGTGGGAACAGTGTGAGTGGTGTTACTACAATATGTGAAATGTTTAGAAAATGCAGATGCTGCAACAAAAACCAATTAGGTCACTTCTTAATACACAGACAGAAAAATCAGAGTGTCCTGGTAGTATTAAAGCCAGAAGCAAAGACTGTCAAAGTCCGTGGCCCCAGATTACAAAACAAGAAAGAGTCCAAGGGAGAAAAGAATGGAATGTGAAGATAACAGTGGAAGAACTGGAATACAGACCTCCTGACACCCATTCCAGTGTCTGCCAGGCAGTTATCTCCATCTCGTAGGCAAGCTTCCACTGGTTGGAATGTGCAAGTCTGTCTGGGAAAGGACAGTTTTCTGAGCTCCACTCCCAAGCAGATGGTGCCTAGATCAATGGTTTCTAGGCTAGGTGGTGCTCTGTGTCCACAACTATAATCTGGTCACCTCGAGAGTCTCTAAGGTCTCCTTTATGTACCTGTAAGACTTATGTTATGCTGGAGGTGTAAATGCTACACCCCCAGGACTGGAGTACTGACCAGTGATGTCTGTCTGGAGAACCTCGGGTTATGAGCTAAGCTTGCACAGCACATTTCTTCCCCCTACTTCACATGGTTATGCTGTGTATCTCAAGAATCTCCTGGAAATCTGTCAGTGTATGGGCCTTAATTATACATTAATCCTAAAGGGGCTTCCTAGTTGGCACTAGTGGTAAAGAACCTGCCTGCCAAGGCAAGTTCAATCCCTGGGTCAGGAAGATTCCCTGAAGGAGGGCATGGCAAGCCATTCCAGTATTCTTGCCTGAAGAATCCTATGACAGAGGAGCTTGGCAGGCTACAGTCCGTAGGGTCACAAAGAGTCAGACACAACTGAAGCGACTTAGCATGCACAATCCCAAAAGACATGAAGAATTGAGGATAGAACCCAAGAAATCCAACTGACTGCAAAGTTTAATAGAAAAGATTCTGTTTCAACACATGTATGTAGTGATGTGCTGTTTGCTTGTTTGTTTAAACTCAGGTTTGCCTGCCTTTGCAAACATAATAGGCAACTTGCAACTTAGATTTCTGTCTTATTTTGGTAAACTTTTCCTCCTGTTACGATTCTAAACACTGATAATGACTGTGTAGCATGACATATGCTGCAGGTGCAGAAACGTGCGCTGAAGTGACACTGGCTGCTGTTTATACCAGGGTCTCCCAAAACACAGGAGGCTGGTGCTAGCTGGAATATGGACTGTCCTCTCCACAGACCAATTAGTCTCACCCTGCCCAGGGAGCAGACTGCAGGCTGGGCCGGACCTCCGCTCATCCCCCTCAAATCAACCTGCACAGTGATAGCCGATGACAAACTGTCAAAACAAGTCCTTGATTTACCATTTTTCAAAAAAAAAACAGTGTAAGATATGAGCAGATCATTAAGCTTCCTGAAAAGTTAGATTCAGGATTAAGGTTTGATTTTAGAGCTGCCTTGGGATATAATACAAAGTCAAGATGCAAGGTTTGCAAATACGATCATTGCTAGTGGGTGACACTGACCGAAGGACCAACTCAGTTGTAAACACGGTGCTGCCTGGGAATCATGCTTGGTGATCGTTACACAGGCAGCATAACTGCTATGACTTTTCAGCGACAAATTGCAGTATTTCCAAAATCACCTGAGGCCAGGGGAAACAGTGATTAGGCAGGATAAAGTTGCCTCAGGTGAAATCAACTATCAGCCAATAGAGCAAAGCATAGTGAAGGTAAAGCCAAAACAAAAATTTAAATTCCCAAACACCAGAATCCAGAATGTGCATATAACCTGTTAGTTACTTGCTTGGATTGAAAAAAAAAAAAAATAGAAGAACTTGCATTTATGTGTTTGAAAAAATATTTGTTGAACACACACTCTGTCAAGTATTTATCCGAGATCAGAAACAAAAGCTGGGCTCTAATGGATCCTAAACCCTAGTGGGAGGAGGGGGAGACAGAAAGTAAACATGAAACAAAGCAGTATCTGGCAATAATAATTGCTGGGGAGTAAACAGGATGGGTCGGAGAAGGCAGTGGCACCCCACTCCAGTACTCTTGCCTGGAGAATCCCAGGGACAGGGAGCCTGGTGGGCTGCCGTCTTTGGGGTCGCACAGAGTCAGACATGACTGACGCGACTTAGCAGGAGCAGCAGCAGCAAACAGGATGGGTAGGGGGCAGGAAGGGGAGGAGTGATGCCATTCTAGGCAGGTTATTAAGAGCGAGCGGCACTAATAAGGTGTCACTGAGCAGCATCTGGATGGAGACAGGACGAGTCTGGTGAATATCAGGGAGAGAGGATTCCAGGGAGAGATGTCAGCTGCAAAAGACCTGAGGTGGGAGTGAGCTGGGATGTCTGAGGAGCAGCAGCGGGTGGCATGGCTGGAACAGCCAGAGGACAGAAAGAGGAGCAGATGCAATTAGAGCAGGGAGCACAGAGGGTGGGGGTTGTTCAGTCTTGCAGCCCCACGGACCGCAGCACGCCAGGCCTTCCTGTCCATCGTTTCCCAGAGCTTTCTCAAATTCATGTCCTTTGAGTCGGTGATGCCATCCAACCACCTCATCCTCTGTCGCCCCCTTCTCCTGCCCTCAACCTTTCCTAGCTTCAGGGTCTTTTCCAATGAGTCAGCTCTTCACATCAGGTGGCCAAAGTATTGGAACTTTAGCATCAGTCCTTCCAATGAATATTCAGTGTTGATTTCCTCTAATATTGACTGGTTTATTCTCCTTGCAGTCCAAGGGACTCTCAAGAGTCTTCTCCAGCACCACAATTCGAAAGCATCAGTTCATCAGCACTCAGCCTTCTTTATAGCTTAGTTCTCACATCCATTCATAACTACAGGAAAAACCATAGATTTGACTATATGGACCTTTGCTGGCCAAGTGACGTCTCTGCTTTTTAGTATACCATCTAGGTTTGTCATAGCTTGCCTACCATGGATTAGGCAGAACTCTTATTATAAAGGGTTTGGAGACTGGGTTTGACATTGAGGTGGCAAAGATCTACTGAAGAAAGCAGTTTTATGAAAACTCCCCCTGGGAGAGTGAGAGGATGTGCTCAGAGTGAGCACAGCTGGAATAAGGAGATACAGAGGAGACTAAGGCGATGCTCCAGGTCAGGGGGAAGTCGTAGAAGAGGGGAGGAAGGAAGCAGGAGGGACTTGAGAGAGATGGAGGAGGAAGAATGATGGAGTCGATGAGAGACAGGAGAAAGCACAGGGACTCTGAGCTCCATCCTAAGAGATGAAATAACCCTCTGCCTTCTAGGGAGATGGGAGTGGGACATGGAAAATGTCCGGAGGGAAGATCGTGTCTCCCACTTGGGCACAGGGTGTTGACTTGCATTGAAGAGTCAGCAACGGACTTGTGGCTACTCTGAAGATTTGTCTAACATCAGTAGGCAACAATAATTATCAGTGTAAATTCAGCAAACACCCCTGGTGTCAAGCTAAGAGCAGGAGGTGGAGCAGAGGTGGGAAAGATGGTGCCATTGCTCTCAGGGGCTTACATTCAGCAAACAGTGAACAAGCAGGCAAATGATGTAATTGCAATAGTGATTAACAGTGTAATTCAGTAAAAGCCGGGTGCTCAGAAAGAGCATCATAGAGGCCCCAGCTTTTAATGGGTGATCCAAGACATCATCTCAGAAGACATGACTTTTAAGCTGAAGCCTGAAGAAAGCCAAGCACAGCCAGGGAAGGGGTGACTGGCTCCAGGTGGATGTAACAACAGGTCAAAAGCCCGGTGACAAGCAAGATGTTAGCAACAGAGAAATAGAGAAATGTATTATTCTTAATATAAGGTGGGACAATGAGCCCAGGCAGGTTATAAGGAAAATTGACAATTAAAATGAGAGAGGCAGGTGGCTTTGCTAAGTTTGGAGTTTATTCGCTAATAGGCATCTTAATAAAATTACTTATCCAGAGCTCCAAGGCAACAGTAACCAAAGAATGCATCTGAACGTTGTGTGATTTGTTACATTCATTATAATCAAGCTGAAATCAGTTGCCTTGCTGAGAGGGAAAAAAAGTGACTAATTGACATGATGTGAAGGTCTTTGAAGAATCTCATTTAATATCACCAGGTTAATCAGCAGACTAATAAAACAAGTTTTAGTTAAATAGTTACAAGAAAACAATTCTTCTGTGCTCTGGTGTCAATTCTTTTGTTGTGGGGGTGGGGGGAGGAGGGCAAATTTTAGAGGTTTTGCTCTTTGAATAAGCATCACTTTTACCCACTTGAAAAATATAACACATTATTGTTACTGAATGTTTGTCATCTCACTGTTTTTCTGTGAGATCGGAGGACTTTGAATTTGTGCCACTTTTACTAACTGCTGTGCTGTCAAGAAAGGCTTTAGCATCTTAGCTCCCCGGGAGAGGGGCCCAGTAATGGATGGATAATGAGTGACTCTGCGGGTTTGGTACCTTGTGAACAAGAAAGGCTTCTGCCTCCGCTGAACAGCAGGTGTGATCTGTGACCTCGGGTTGCCCATTATATAAGCAGTGACTTACTCTGCTGTTAAAGGATGCCCGTGTTTTTCAGATAGTAGCACAGGACTGTCTTGAGAGTATATGACAGGGTTAAAGGTCAAGGCTAATTATTTTAATGTCATCAGTTTTTACTTTAACTTGTTAAATAGTAGAGAAGACAGGATTAGTTCAAGAAGCCTTGGCATTAAGGCTTATCCTTCCCTCTTGTTCTTTTCGAGACTCCCCTGATAATGTCTTCATCAGAGTGAGCGGGAGATGAGGAAGCCAGCCTGAGACCTTCTCAGAGGCGTGTTTATGTGGGATTGATTCAGGCTAATGCCTGCTAGGAAGAAACACTGAGGCATTATAGGGATTGTAGCTATTGATCAGTATCGGCCCAATCATCACAGCTTTCATTTTCTCCTCTTTGTAAATTTCTTTGATTTTTTGACCACAAATATATTCAAGACCCCCGCTGTCTTGTAGAATCTGCACTTGCTTCTGGTTGGTCCAGATGCTTCTGGCTGGACCAGTCCCCATGGAAGCCCACTCATGGGGCTTCCCTATTTTGTTCATTCATGTCTGCTTCCTTAGGTCTTCATTACCTTGGCCTCTTAAAGTTTGATTATTTGAAACATGACACTGCCCTTCAGGTTCATCAGTGACCTACTAAGCCTTGATGTTGATCAAGCTTTACACTTCCCCTTGCTGGGACAGCCAGTCCTCAGCTAACTGCTGTAAATGCTAGGAGCTGGAGGTACAGAAGCAACGTCCAGATGGAGCATCCTGTCTACAGGGGAGCCGAGTGCAGAAAACAGCCAAACACAGCAGGACAGAGTGTAGTAATGCAGGTCTGTAGAATTGTTGTTGTTTTAGATGCTAAGTCATATCCGACCCTTTGTGACGCTGTCGACCACAGCACACCAGGCTTCCCTGTCCCTTCCCTATCTCCTGGAGTTGGCTCAGACTCATGCCCATTGAAAACTTTGACTTCTCATTACTAAAAAACCGAAGTGTAGATATCATGAAAACACTCATAACCACTTCTCCAGCCGCACATTCTGTTTCTCACACTGACCCCACCAGTCTGATTGCTCCATGGTTCCTGAAATGAACCACGGGCTGCCCTCATGGCTCAGCTGGTAAAGAATCAGCCTGCAATGCAGGAGACCTGGGTTCAGTCCCTGGCTTGGGAAGATCCCCTGGAGAAAGGAATGGAGAATTCTGGCCTGGAGAATTCAATGGACTGTACAGTCCATGGGGTTGCAAAGAGTTGGCAATGCCTGAGCCACTTTCACTTTCCTGAAATGAGTTGGTTGTTTCCTAGCATCACACCTTAGCCCAGCCATTCAGAGTCTGAAAGGCTCATATCCTCTTTACAGTTTTCTGGAACCTACCTGTCCATGAAAGCTGCAGTCAGATCTGTGTCTCCACAGAGGCTCACCAATGTACCTTAATCCTTGCTAATCACTCCTTTCTGCAAAATCCCACAGGACCCATTGTCTGAACCACTCCTATGATGTTTAATGTGCTTTTTTTCCTTCTTATTCTGTGTGTCCTATCAGAAATCAAGGCACAAGGCTGTCATAGTTATTGTTGCTGTTTTTCATGTCAGATTCTTTGCAACCACATGGACTGTAGCCTGCCAGGCTCCTCTGTCCTCCACCATCTCCTGGAGTTTTTACCAGGAAAGAAGACTCAAATAGTGCTTTCCTGCGTCCTGAAAACAGCATGTGGTTCCATTCGATTATGTCAGTATTATTAACCACACTTGTTACAGGGGCGATGGTTCAAAGGGATTAACCAGAGTTGCTGAGGGGACGTGAAACCCTGAGACCCTTACAGAAACCAAGGCCAAGTTAACTTAGAGTGAGTTGGTCTATTCTGTTCCCTTTAATACTGCTCAGAATTACAAACTCCCATCTAATCTGCCACTTCAATTCCATTCAAATTAACAAAATCTAATTCATTTGAATAGGATTCAAAGTGATTTGATTCAACTCAATCAAATTCTGCTCAGTGGAATCAGTCCTTGATTGAAATCTATTAAGTTCAATTCAATAAAATAAATTTAAATATTATGCAGTGAAATTAATTTTTAATTGATTAGCATTTCAGTTCAGGTCCATCTTGATCTGAACTTCAATTCTCCATTTCTAAATTTGGTCCCTATTCAAATTAATAAAATACAGTAAAATCTGATGTAATTCTGAAAGATGCAACGTGAAGCTAATCAGCTTCATTCATTTCTATTCAGCCCTAATCAAATGAGTTTAGTGACATTCAATCACAGAGAGATAAAATGTTCACCTTTAATGCCAAATTGAATGTTTATATTATAACTTCAAAATTATAAGTTTCCCAACTTCACATCACTATCTGCAGTATGGGACATTTCTGGATTCATTCTTTTTCTTAACACAGAACAACTTAGAACTAGGTGGGTAGGAATTAAAAAGTAATATTGTTATCTGGTTTAGCAAAGTGATTTCACAAAAGTTATAGGTGACTAATTGATGGGCTCTTGTGCCTATGAAAATGCCAAGATGCAAGGTTTTATATTTTACTTTTAAAGCTCTTACTCTAAATAGTAAAATAAAGGCATTCAGACTCAGGATTGTGGTTATGAAATTGCAAAAAAAAAAAAAAAGTAAAAGGAGGGATTATAGTGACTGAATTATTCAGAGAAAAAATAATTGTAAATTTTAAATGGAGGTGTTGCTGTGATCAGTACTATTATGATTTCGTCAGACCGAGCCTAGAACACAGGTCCTGGACTGGTGCGCCAAGGGGACAATTATTCTGTGAACTGAAGCCACTCCATCATTTCCCCAGGTCAGTGTGTGGATAAAGATAAGGATCACCAGGACATTAGTGACAGGGTCTCAGGATTTTCCGCTGAGATTCTTATTCTGTAGGCCAGGAAATCTGTATGATTCACAAGCGCCTGAGATGAATCTTATTTTAGCTCAGTTGCAAACCCTTCCCTATACCAATTTCTCACTAGAGGGAAAACTCTGAGAAACAGTCACTCCACGACATCCCCTCCAAGCCCATCTTTCTCTGAGGATCCTGATGGGCTGCCTTGATCCAGCGCCTGGAAGTGATTGCATTAAGGACCAATTTCACATGGTGAAGAAGAGAGGCTTCCTCATTTAAGCCCCAGAACTCAGAACTAGTGGCCTGTTCCTCCTTCCAGTGCTGGGGTCAAGGTCAGCTGTCAGCATCGTCTTTAGGGCTCTGCAGCCCTTGGACTGTGTACACCTCTTACTGATGGAGAAAGGGATTCTGGCCTGCTCCATCTTTCAAGTTACAACTATCGGATTATTTGGAGAGCTCTGTAGCAGCAGCTATAGCACCTCCAAATTTCCTCGCTGCTCCAAGCCTAATCTGGAGCTTAGGGTAAGGGCTCTTTTATCTTCCTTCTTCTCTAGGTCATTTGCACTGGGAGGAAGGTTCTCACAAGTACCAAAATGTTTTGCACCTACAGTCTAGAATTATACCAACTAAGGTTGTCTTTACTTGAGAAAATGGGCTTCCCTGGTGGCTGAGAGGTTAAAGCATCTGCCTGCAATGTGGGAGACCCAGGTTCGATCTTTGAATCGGGAAGATCCCCTGGAGAAGGAAATGGCAACCCACTCCAGTATTCTTGCCTGGAGAATCCCATGAACGGAGGAGCCTGGTGGGCCTCTGTCCACAGGGTCACAAAGAATCAGACACAACTGAGCGATTTCATTTTACCTGAGAAGGCTTTCTTATCTCTCCTTGCTATTCTTTGGAACTCTGCATTCAGATGGGAACCTCTTTCCCTTTCCCCTTTGCGTTTTGCTTCTCCTCTTCTCTCAGCTATTTGTAAGGCTTTTTCAGACAACCATTTTGCCTTTTTGCATTTCTTTTTCTTGGGGATGGTCTTGATCCCTGCCTCCTATACAGTGTTATCAATCTCCATCCATAGTTCTTCAGACACTCTATCAGATCCAATCCCTTGACTCTGTTTATCACTTCCACTGTAGAAGGGATTTGATTTAGATCATGCCTAAATGGCCTAGTGGTTTTCCCTATGTTCTTCAATATCAATATAAGTCTGAATTTGGCAAGAAGGAGTTCATGATCTGAGCCAGAGTCAACTCCCAGTCTCGTTTTTTTGCTGACTGTATACAGCTTCTCTATTTTCGGCTGCAAAGAATATAGTCAACCTGATTTTCGTACTGACCCTCGGGTGATGTCCATGTGGAGTCTTCTCTTGTGTTGTTTGAAGAGGGTGTTTGCTATGGCCAGTGCGTTCTCTTGGCAAAACTTGGCTAGCCTTTGGCCTGCTTGATTTTGTGCTCCAAGGCCAAACCTGCCTGTCATTCCAGGTATCTCTTGACTTTCTACTTCTGCATTCCAATACCCTATGATGAAAAGGACTTTTGTTTTTTCTTTTTGGTATTAATTGTAGAAAGTCTTGTAGGTCATCGTAGAACCATTCAACTTCAGTTTATCCAGCACCAGTGGTTGGGACATAGTTTTGGATTACTATGATTACTTAATAAACATATTGTCACCATGGATGATCGCAGTCTGATTTGCGTGTTCAGTTGAAATTTGTTGACCAAGTATAGGAAAAAATGATTGGGTTGTGCTGCAGTAAGAATGGAAGTGTATTGGGAGATTTTTCAAAGTATGAGTCTTTCTTTAGAATGAGATCTTGCACCATAAGGATCTTCAAACAGCCAAAATAATCCAGATAGTTTGAGCCCAGGGCGCACAGTAAAGGAGCTGCCAGCAAGGGCCCCTAAGCAGAGCTCTTTGTTTCCTCTGCTAAAAAGCCCCCTGCGATTCTTTAATGTAATTTGTAGATAAGCAGATAGCAGGAGATATAATAAGGCTAGGTTTCATCAAGCTCCAAATAGGCTTTTACGTTTTCATTTTGGAGAAATAAACCTTTCTGGTATTGTTTTTAACACTCTGTGGGAATGGATGGAATGGAGCTAATTAAATGTCCAGTGACGGTACTGGGTCTTATCATAGCTATGTATACTGTTTCTGTAAGTAGATTATCAGGTTATTCTGTGTAACTCCAAGGCTCTAAGGTATGCACTGAAAGTCACAGGTACACGCCACATTTGTACCAAGCGGTCCCCATGCATTTGCCCTTGTGTTTCTGAAACAACTTGTTATTGGAGAAAATAGCAGAGACCTATTGGCTTTAAATTTGAGGAAAACAAGTTACCTCTTCTCTTTGTCTCTTCTTCAGTCATCCAACCCGTAATGAATCCTCAACATAATAAAATTTGGTCTTCAGTGGGTACAAAGTGCCGCGATCACATTTAATTCACTCATATCCAGCTGTCTTAATACAATATCCCTCACTTTCATAATTTAGCTTCTAGTTAACCTCAAATATGGTTTATCAGTACATGATCTTGTTGCAAGGATTACTCCTACTCAATGTAGTTAGCAAAAATCTTCATATACCGAGGTCAGAGAAATTCTTGAACTATTAGCACCAGGTAATTAAATTGTTTCTTTTCTCGCCACTTCTTATTCTTGTCTTTTAAAAAGTCTTTCCTTTTTTTTTTTTTATCACCTTTAACGTCTTTTCCCCAAAGCCAATTAACAGGTAAATAATGATCTATGAAGCAAAAAGTAGCACTTCGTTAGCCTAGCACGGAAATAAGGCAGTTCTTTGCTCAACACAAGTTGAACCATTCTCTTCTCACTGAATATAAAATACATGCCAACTTAGTACATTATAATGATTTGATTTAACCAAATTAGCCAGTGCTAATAACAAAGGGTACAACTTGTTTTTTCTCTGGAATGTGTTGTTCTTATTGGCATTCGTCTGTTCCTGGGAGATGTGAAAATAGCTAAGGTAAACATTTTGTACTGCACTTATTTTCCTAGGAAAGAGAACAAAATGACATTGGTTTTGCACCTAACTGGGAACATTAGCTATGTAAGACAGAAGTGACTTGAGTAAAAGGTAGGAGATGGAGGAAAAGAGCTGGGAAATGGAACTCCTCTCCCCGGTGCTCCTCGCGCAGAACACGAGAAGCGTGATCACTGCTGATGGGCCTCTTGGCTTGCATCCTGATGTCTCTCGAGAGTCCCTCCCTGCAGGGCCTGAGGTCGGCCAGGTGAAGTGAGTTCGGAGCCTGGATCCCATGCAGAGCATGGGGCTCCTGCTAGAACACCCAAGGCCCAGACACCTTGACAGTGTGACTCCCCCTCCTGGGCTTCCTGATACTCCCTGCAGGTGTGGTAGGAACCAGCTAGGTCTTTCTCCGCTTCCCCTAGAAGGCATTGCTCAGAGTTCCATGCTAAAGGGGCAGCTGATGACAACAGTTGCTCCCTCGGCAGACATTGTCCTGATTTCATGAAGAATCCTGAGCCACACAGCTTCTCTGGTTCGTGCAATTTATCATCACTGTCTGTGACAAGAATATGACTGTGGTAGGTTGTTTCTACTGGTGCCTGGAAGGAACGATTGGAAATTGAACTGACATTCTGAGATAGCCTATTTGATGTACAAGCGACTTTCCTGCCAGGTAACCTGTTGAATTCAGTTCTTCAGGTGTTCTGATTGTTTCTTCCCCTCCACCGTGTGGGTTAGTATCACCTAATTTCCAAAAGCAATGAGAGTAAATGAAATCTCTTCTAAGAGAAAGAATGTAGCATCAGGTAAGCTTGAAAAGGTGCAGTGTGATGACGAGAGGGGATAATCAGTCTAGGTCATGATCTGCACTTTCCGTGACAGGCTGTGGCCTGCAAGGAATGTCAGGGGGCCTTTGCAATGCCAGCATGATACCATCCACCTTTGTCCACTTCCTGTAACACGGCCAGGGATGGAATCAGCAGAAACCTAACACAGGTTACTAACCCAGTGACCCAGCTCAGGTTTTATTGTTTCCATAAATGCAGTTTGTAAGCATTATTTTTTTTAACTCTTGACTACATGAAAAGAAAACAAGAGTAGTTTATATCAGCCAAGATTCCAATATTAAAAAGCATCAGAAATTGGATATGTTCCTCTGCTCTGATGGAAAGAGAAGGGAGAAGCAAGACAGTTTGGTTCAGTTCAGTTCATTCGCTCAGTTGTGTCTGACTCTTTGTGACCTCATGAACCGCAGCATGCCAGGCCTCCCTGTCCATCACCAACTTCCAGAGTTCACCCAAATCCATGT
Source organism: Madoqua kirkii (assembly GCA_006408675.1). Taxonomy (NCBI): domain Eukaryota; kingdom Metazoa; phylum Chordata; class Mammalia; order Artiodactyla; family Bovidae; genus Madoqua; species Madoqua kirkii. Next base: position 8,703 of record SJYC01010764.1, on the reverse strand, counting down.
CCATCAAGTCGCAGATGCCATCCAACCATCTCATCCTCTGTCGTCCCCTTCTCCTCCTACCCTCAATCTTTCAGCATCAAGGTCTTTTCAAATGAATCAGCTCTTCACATGAGGTGGCCAAAGTATTGGAGTTTCACCTTCAGCATCAGTCCTTGCAGTGAACACCCAGGACTGATCTCCTTTAGGATGGACTGGTCGAATCTCCTTGCAGTCCAAGGGACTCTCAAGAGTCTTCTCTAACACCACAGTTCAAAAGCATCAATTCTTCAGCTCTTAGCTTTCTTTATAGTCCAACTCTTGCATCCATACGTGACCACTGGAAAAACCATAGCCTTGACTAGACGGACCTTTGTTGACAAAGTAATATCTCTGCTTTTTAATATGCTACCTAGGTTGGTCATAACTTTCCTTCCAAGGAGTAAGCATCTTTTAATTTCATGGCTGCAATCACCATCTGCAGTGATTTTGGAGCCCAGAAAAATAAAGTCAGCCACTGTTTCCACTGTTTCTCCATCTATTTGCCATGAAGTGATGGGACCAGATGCCATGATCTTAGTTTTCTCAATCTTGAGCTTTAAGCCATCTTTTTCACTCTCCTTTTTCACTTTCATCAAGAGGCTTTTTAGCTCCTCTTCACTTTCTGCCATAAGGGTGGTATCATCTGCATATCTGAGGTGAGGTTATTGATATTTCTCTTGGCAATCTTGATTCCAGCTTGTGCTTCTTACAGCCCAGCCTTTCTCATGATGTACTCTGCATAGAAGTTAAATAAGCAGGGTGACAATATACAGCCTTGACGTACTCCTTTTCCTATTTGGAACCAGTCTGTTGTTCCATGTCCAGTTCTAACTGTTGCTTCCTGACCTGCATACAGGTTTCTCAAGAGGCAGGTCAGGTGGTCTGACATTCCCATCTCTTTCAGAATTTTCCACAGTTTATTGTGATCCGCACAGTCAAAGGCTTTGGCATAGTCAATATAGCAGAAATAGATGTTTTTATGGAAGCAAGACAACTTGGCTGTAAAAAGAAAACTCAGCCCCCTGTACACTGGGACAGGCCCCAGCAGGATGGGAGGCAGGGTTTCAGAATGGAAGAGCTGGCTTCTTCTCCCTTCAGAGCATGGTGCTGAAATCACCCTCTCCACTGTTGGCCAGATCAAGTCTAATGTATTTCTTAAAATCACAGGCCAAAAATGATCTGGTAAAGGGAAAAATAGTTAACTTTTCCAAATTAAGTCAATGCAGCTGGAAAATCCAGAAATTTGTATGGAGTTAGAGAATACCTGAATAACTCCTTTCCAAGTTCAGAGATTTTACTCCCTTCATTGCAACAAGCCAGAGCGCTCAGTACAGTTTTATAACTTTAAATCACCTACCTCTAAATAAACAAGCAAACATGAAGAGCTATTGGCATCTCTGAGAAGATGGAGCAGCAGTTTTTACACGGTTCCAATGTGGCTCTTTCTTCCTTTATTGTTTTCCTTGCTAGGTGCTATTGACAGTTCAGGGGTCTCAGCCTCTGGGATCCAGTGTCTGATTTCTGTCATTATGTACTATGGGCTTCCCTGGTAGCTCAGACAGTAAAGCATCCACCTGCAATGCAGGAGACCCGGGTTTGATCCCTGGATCTGGAAGATCCCCTGGAGAGGGAAATGGCAACCCACTCTAGTATCCTTGCCTGGACAATCCCATGCACAGAGGAGCCTGGCGGGCTACAGTCCATGGGGTTGCAAAGAGTCGGACTCCACTGAGCAACGAACACACATCTAGTCATAACAGAACTGAAGTACACAACAAATGTAATGCACTTTTATCATCCCCAAATTATCCTCCTCCTGCCCGGATCCGTGGAAACGTTGTTTTCCATGAACCCAGTCCCTGGCACCAGAAATTTGGGACACCTCTGGTTTAGATGATAGCTTACAGAGTGCAAAATGTTTTATTTCTAAGCACAAGCACATGCACAGATGTGTGCTTGAGACAAGTGTGCTCCTGACATGCTGAGAGGGTGGTGAGTGATTAGAATGGGATTCTAGGCGCACTCATGGAGATTTTAACTGCTGAGCGCAGGTCTGCTGGCAGCACGGCCGCCACCAGATTCTGTCCAGTCCCCAGCCTCCTGCAAGGACAGCTCTCTCTTTCCTTCCCTCCTCTGCCTGCTGCTGCCTAGCCACTTCTTCCCATCATTCCCCTGGAACCCCTCTCAACGAACACCGTCTAGCTGTCAAATTTAAAGGGAAAGTGAAAACCTTCATTTTAATGAACTCCGCTATGAAATCTGACGATGCTGACCACACCGCTCTTCTGGAAATTCTTTGCTTGCTTCTCCTCCACCCTCTTGGCCTGTCTTCTTTCTTGCTCTCCACCATGGCCAGCTCCTCCTCTTTTCTGCTCTCTAAATGCTGCTGGAATCCAAAAGATTCCGGTGACTTCTCTCCTGCTGCCAGTGATTTAGGCTGATGGCTCCTAAAAGGGGATTTTTCAGCCCAGAGAATGCTGCTGAGACCCATCTCTGAGAGCCAGTTGCCCACTTCCTGTATGAGGGTGTCATCCTTTCTTCTTCATTCTCTAGATTTCTCATCTTCTTCCCTGTGATCTACTGGATGGTGAAGCACATCACCATCCTCTTCGTCACCTGAGCCGGAAATTTGGGATTAATCCACACACCGTCTCCCCACCCAAATCCCAATAGTCCCAAGCCAGTTGTACCTCCTTCATCTCTTTGCATGTTCTCCTCCTCTCCGCTTTCACTGCGATCATATTATTCTCTTTGGTATTAACACAGAAGCATCACATCTGGCCTTCATGACTCCATCCCCTGAAATCTTCCTTTCATCTCACTGCAGATCTTTACAAACACAAACACGACCATGAAAATGCCCTGCTTAAAATACTCCAATGGTTTCCCATTAGTTTCAGAATGAAGTTCAGCTTTCCTAAAAAGGAGGACATCAGCACTGAAAAGCAGGAATAAACCAAGGCAAAATAGCTTATTTGGACAAAGTTTGTTGTGCTATGGACCTCACCCACTGTCTTATGGACCTCCACCTGCTTCCCTCTCAGATTTATCTCTTCAGCCCTATTCTGCCATCAGTGAACATGTGTGCTCCGTATGGAATTTTACCATTCTTTCTCCTTTGCCTAGCAGTCCTTGTCTCACTTTCGCCCTTATTCACCTGGGTAAGCTAACTATCAAGACATAGCTCCAGTAATTTACCTCTTCTAGGAAACTTCCTTTCCTCACCTACTCTCCATAATTAAATTCCACACTCAATCTCTATCTTTTCCTCCATTTTCCTGCTGAGTTTCTTATGATGTTTGACACATAGAGGAAACGCAATGGGATGTCTGGTGCGTGAATGAATGGGTGAGTATTAGGTCAAAAAATAACGAAAAATAGGATGGTATAATGAGCATTGTTCAATGTCTTATGAGGCAAAGTGTCAGACTTCCAGTCTGGGAGCTGCTCTGCTGTGTAATTGAAAGAATCACTTAAGCTTTCTGTACCTGGGTTGCCTCCTTGTAAAATAAATCTTGCTAAGGCGTGATGAAAGTCCACGGTAACTCTGATAATCTGTCATCCCCAGGACTGTGCTTCCATACAGAAGCATAAGCGGCCACGGACCTGTTAGAGAACTGCCACGGGGCGCACACACCCTCCTACGTTGTGGATGGGCCCCATCTGGGCAGCCACTTTTCAGAGCTGGCTTCTTACTCCTGAAGCTTGAATGTAAAATCTTTCAGAGGAAGAGGTGCTTATGCTGGTGGGGAAGCTTGAGCTTACCGTTCCCTCTGAAGTTTCTTATTGCATTTCCCTATTATTGAAATGCCCTGACTTCTAAGCGTGCTGAGTGGTGTTCAGGGTGTCAGAGAGCCGTGCGGCCCCTGGACTGGGGGGATGTAACTGTGGCGTGGTAGTGACCCGGTGCAGGTCCCATCTCAGTGAGCTTTTCTCTTTCTTGTAGATGGAAGCCCTTACACCTGGTGGGTCGGCAAAGCCAACGAGAAGCACTACTACTGGGGAGGCTCTGGGCCTGGAATTCAGAAATGTGCCTGCGGCATCGAGCGCAATTGCACCGACCCCAGATACTACTGCAACTGTGACGCGGATTACAAGCAGTGGTGAGTGCGGGGCCCGCGTGCAAGCTCCCTTCCCAGCCTGCCTGGAGGCCAGACTAATCAGATGGGAGAGAAAGTGTGAAAAGTGCTGAACTAATAAGAGACTGGGTTAGAAAGGTTGGGGACTAACCCAGCTGACAAATGTCAGGAACGTTCTGAAAACTATAAAAGCCGAGAGAGGTCAGTGCCGCAAGGGTATGCATTTAGAAATAGAAGAACACATAATTGATGTCTTCATATTTTATTCAGAGAGGAAAATAATGAGGCATATAGTAGTCAGTGATTTGCATTATAAAATGTGCTTTGTGACAGTACAGGGGGTGGCTGCGGGCAGGGAGCCGTTTGCAGGCGTGTGAGCACAGCAGCCTCTACGGCGAGTGCTCCCGCCTCCCACCGTGTTTGCTTTGAGGAGCTGGATGAGAAAAAAAAAAAAAAGACGGAGGTGAAAAGAAAGGGAAGACTGTGCTCTGCTCTCGTCTTCAGCCACAGTGCTTGCTGGTCTGCTTTTCTTTCATGCCTTGAACTGTTTATAACTCTGATACAAATCAGTTCAAAGAAGATCTATTTGGGGTTTCTTTCATCCCTCTACTGGCTTTTGTCCTGCTTCACGGCGAATGGCTGTGTCTGTGTCCGTAATAGATAAAGATAAATCAGCTGTCATTCTGTGGAGGAAAAGGCCCCAGAAGTTTTGAGTGGAAAATGTGAGCCTGAATCCAGTTCTTCCCGTAAAGCTCACATCTTGCAGCAGCTTCTCTTGTTTCTGACATGGAAGAGGCCGCTGTGCTCCATCCCCGCCTCTGGGTGGCAGCAGAGAGCACAGCCCCCGAATTTCTTCATGTGCTTACAGTCGCCCTGGTTTTAATCGATGCTAACTACATAGAGAACAGTTTACAAGATCAGTTCATCCTACCAGTCAACTGAAAACTAGTTCTGCATGTAAAGCGGCATGCTTGTCAGGTTGGATGCCTACCTATTTTCCAAAAGCCTTTTTTTTTTTGTAAATTATATTATTACAGAGGCTATACATTTCAGTGGCTTAGAATTTCTGTGCATGTGTATAAATCGCTATCATTACTCTTTAACTGTGGTTTATGGTCGAGAAGAAATAATGATATATTCACTCTAATTTTGTTTGAAAGTTGTGTCTACAAGCACTTGCACACACATTGACACACTATAGAAAGACAAGAAGTCAGGAGAATGAAATCAGAAAGACCCGGCCTTTGAAGGTAACTTTTCAGTCAGGCCTCAGTTCAGTCGGTCCTTCACTCATATTTATATCACTGGAGCTCTTGTGCTGGGGAGTCTTCTAGGCTCCGGAAATAAAGCAGAGACTGGCAGTAACAAGACCGCCTGCTCTGACCTGTGTTCTTGTCACTTCTTACGAGCTGTGTGTCTGTAAGTAGGTTCCGAGGGTTCCCTCAGATTCCTTTGTCTGCTCAGCTTGACTCACAGAGCCTTCGGGAAGCAGACTTTGGCGCAGCCTCCCAGACCAGAAAGGGGAGCGCTGTCCCCAGATGGTTCATTGTTCAAGCAACCCACACTGTTCGGTGCTTTTGTCCTACTGTGGAGGGGAGTTGAGATGTTCACAAGGAAAAGGGAGATCTAGTGCGGGGGTCCAAGTGAAACTTGTTTTTGTCAGATGTCATCCCAAGGGCTCGGGACTCAGTGACAGACAGAGCATGCTCTGTGTCCTCAAGGACTTCGAAACTAGTTGGGAAAACACACACACAGAGACAACAATACAACCAGCGCTCTGACGAAGACACTGCAGGGTCCCACAAAACCAGTGCAAGGAAACTGAAGTCCAACGGAGGAGAGGGGAGAGGAGCCGGGACAGTCCTTGGGAGTCAGGGGTGCTTGGAAGAGAGCTAAGAGTTGGCAGGGCACCCTCTCCCTTGCCAGAGTGACTTGGAGGAGAGGCAGGAGTGAGGACAGCCGGTTTGGGGGCCATCAGGGCCGAAGATCTGGGGTGCAACGTGGAGAAGAAAGGAGAAGGCTCAGCAAGGCTGAGCAGCTGGGCCGCAAACACCAGAGCTGCATTCTTCTCAGTGGGTGGTAGGAGATGGATTTACTGGCAGTGAGCCCTGTGGAGGTAACCTTGATGGAGAAGGTGGGAGAGGGAAGAGATCCAGCAAAAGGAAGTCACGAGCGTTCCTGAAAGGCATGGAGGGCCAGACAGTGGAAACAGTGGAACGTATGTGAGATATTCGGGAAGTGGCGCCTCCAGGACTTGACAGTTATGACTATGCAAGAAGAAAGAGAGGGGTCTGGGTAGGCTCCCCACTGGGCACCTGGAAATGGTTAAATTCCTTACCAGGTAAGGGAGTAACAGTTCAGTAGGTAGATGATGGGTTCAGCTTTGAAAATATTAAGTTTGAAGCTCCAGCATAACACTGTGTCTAAACCCAGAGAGGCACCATTCCTGGGATCACTGGTAAGACATTCAGGCTTCAGAGCAGTGCACTCCAAGAACATACCTGAATTCAAATCATCCATGAGAAGATACTGTAGACAGACCTGTTCAGCCTTACTCAGACACGTGCCTCTGCAAGCTCTTGATTAGATTGTAATTTTTCAGTTACTCAGGGAATTGGATACAGCTGATGTATTGTTTCCTTTGGGCTGAGTAGTACCTAAGATATCCTCACCCTCTTGCTCCTATTAAGATGGTCTAATGTCTCATAGTAGGTGCACTGTATCTTGAGCAAACTGAAAAGTAAAAGCAGTATGTTTAAATAAAAAGCTACTGGAATGATCTTTCCCATTTTATACACGAAAGAAAGCTTTTGGTGATGTCTTCTTGGGCTTTGAATTCACCAGCACCTGGAAATGCTGTGGATGTTTTCAGTATTTCAAAATGAATAGATTTGTTTCTAGAGATGTGTACCAAAGTTCCTGGAAGCAGAAAACTTTATATCCAGGTCCAGATCTGCCACTTTGAGGGGAGGCTTTGATCCATTCTTACATTTAGGCTTGTGGTCCGTATAATAAAACTGAATCTTGACTGGTAGACTATTGTGAGAGTTAAATAGAATGTGGAATAGGAAAATATTCTAATATTCTGTGAATTGTACAGAGTGGATACAGAGCTGATTGCAGTTTTAATTATGTACTTCTCAACTATGTAATTCTCATTACAATTCTTACCAGTTCCAAATGAATCTTAGGAAATGGAAACGGCACCAGGGAAAAAGGTCCCTGTGCTTTCTCGACCTGCCATGCCGCAGGGTGCGAGACGAATTCCACAGTACTCTGAGGCAGTGACACAGAGCAGACTTTGCCAGAGGAACTTACAAACCAGAGAGCAAGAAGACAAGAGGAAGCCGAGGTCCGTCAGCCCCATCAGCTCTCAGAGGGATGCTGGGCCAGGCTCTTGTGCTGAGCACAGGGTTTCACAGAACTCCTGGCTTCTCTCACCTCACAGGGCAAGAATGAGAGCAGCTTGTCAGGGGAGCCATCAGATTCTTAGGGCACCAGGAAGGCTGGCACACGGCCAGGGTTTACTGCATTGTCTGGGGGTCATGCTGGAAGAGGGAGGAAGCCAGAACCCAGTAGGAAGGAGACTCCTGCAGCCTCCCCACCTCCACGATGGGGAGAATCAGGGAGCATTTCCAGCTGGCTCACTGTCTAAGCTACACATAATGTGAGCTCCATGGCCACAGAGGACAGCCGAAAACTCAGGAGAAGCAGTCTGATGCACACACCCATGTGAAATTCACACATGTGAAACAGCATCTGTAGTGATGTAAAAATAGAAGCTCCAATACTTTGGCCACCTGACGCGAAGAGCCGACTCACTGGAAAAGACCCTGATGCTGGGAAAGATTGAAGGCGGGAGAAGGGGACGACAGAGGATGAGATGGCTGGATGGCATCACCGACTCAACAGAAAGAGTTTGAGCAGGCTCTGGGAGATAGTGAAGGACAAGGAAGCCTGGCGTGCTGCAGTCCATGGGGTCACGAAGAGTCAGACCTGACTTGGCGACTGAACAACAATGAAAAATAATAAAAGCAGAGGTTCTACTGAATCTCATGTGTTCAGGGTCCATATCCAGCTAAGAAAGTTGCTTCTCCAGTAAGCTTACCTCAGTCAGACAAATCGTTTGATTAAACTGGACTGAGACAAGTCAGACCTGACTTGGCGACTGAACAACAATGAAAAATAATAAAAGCAGAGGTTCTACTGAATCTCATGTGTTCAGGGTCCATATCCAGCTAAGAAAGTTGCTTCTCCAGTAAGCTTACCTCAGTCAGACAAATCGTTTGATTAAACTGGACTGAGACCAAAGTGGGTACAAAGTTTTCCTTTGCCCTTTCCTCTGTGTGAGATCTAAGTCAGGGTGTTTTGCTTCTCTAAGTTTTCATATCCACAAAATGTAGATAGTACTTCCCAATTCATGTCAAGTTCCTGGCAAAGTGCTGTCATGAATGAACACTTAAAACTGCAGTAGGGTATGCTATTTTTATTACCTAAATGATGAATGGAACTCTAGCTGAAATCATTAAAAGCTTTCTTTTTAAAAATTGGATGGAGAAATATTCCATGTTCATGGATCGGAAGAGTCAATATAGTGAAAATGAGT
>SJYC01010763.1:0-17752 GCA_006408675.1 Madoqua kirkii | reverse complement strand
GAAGGGGACGACTGAGGATGAGATGGCTGGATGGCATCACTGACTCGATGAACGTGAGTCTGAGTGAACTCCGGGAGATGGTGATGGACAGGGAGGCCTGGCGTGCTGCAATTCATGGGGTCACAAAGAGTCGGACATGACTGAGCAACTGAACTGATACATGTATGTTCATATATCTATATGACACACACACATACCTTTATCTCTCCTTCCCTTGGCAGCCGTAAGTCTGTTCTCCAGGTCTGTAGTCTATTTTTGTTTCATAGATAGGTTGATTTGTCTCACATGTAGGTTCCACATATAAATGTTATATGATATTTGTCTTTCTCTTTCTGACTTTCTTCGCTTAGTATGATCATCTCCAGGCCTATCCATACTGCTGCAAATGGCATTAGTTCCTTCCTTTTATGGATAAGTAATATTCCATTGTGTGTTTGCACTGTATCTTCTTTATCCATTCATCTGTCTATGGGCATGTAGATGGCCGCCACGTCTTAGCTATTGTAAACAGTGCTGCTATGGACATCGGGCTGCATGTATCTTTTTTTAATTTGAGTTTGGTATGGGTATATGTCCAGGAGTAGGACTGATGGAATCAGTAAGAATTTCTTAAAGCACAGATGCATAAATTGGGGCCCCGGAAAATTTTTACTTCCAATTACGTCGGAAATAAGAAATGGAGAGAAAACTAAGACTCAGATTTCCAAACTTCCACTCCAGTGTTTTTCTGCAATATTGTGATCTAGGAAGAGTACTCATGTTGTTTTTATCTTTTTTAATGATATATGAATTTAATGTTTTCACTAGCTATATGTAAGTTTTAAATTTAAAGCTTAAACAATAGACCACATATTATATGTTCTTTTTTAAAGGACTCTAAAGCTTAGATTAAGTATTTATTCTTATTTACTAGAGTAAAACACCCAAAATGAAGCTGAGATAAATTAGATTGTAGCTCTGAGCATACTTCTGTCTCACAGCAAAGTGGCAATGGGCTGCAAGAACTATAACCATCTCAATAATTGCCTGATTATCTATGCCTTGAGAAGTTTTGCACAGTTATTTCTGAGATTGGATTTAATTTAACATTTATGATTTACTATTCACAGCAATAGTAAATATCCCACCTACGGTGCCAGAATCCTAATTAAGCACGCCTGGTCTCAGCTAAGTGCCCACCACTGGATAATTCCTGGCCTTGGACAGCCTGACTCAATGAGCTCAATCATCATATCAGACACTAGTGAATCCAAAATGGAGCTGCAGGGAAGGCAGCCGTTCGCTGCTCCAGTGCCCATCTCGCACGGTACTTGTAGAATTTCCAGATAAGGGTTTCCTGGCCAAGGTGAGCACAGACATGGGAGCACAGTCTTTGTGGTACAATTACTAATCAGTTCTTACCTCCACAGCCTTCCCTGGTGGCTCAGGCGGCAAAGAATCTGCCTGTGATGCAGGAGCCCTGGGTGCTATCATCCTAGGTCAGGATGATTGGGCTGGAGTAGGAAGTAACTACCCTCTCCAGTATTCTTGCCTGGAGAATTCCATGGTAGAAAGGCCGGTCACATACTAACTGGCCGTGCCCTATTCCGTGGACCCTGAAAGGAACTGACGTGTCTGTAGAGCTTTTTCCTAGGCCAGAAATAACCCATGACAATGTTTATAGGCAGCAGAATCTCTTCATTTTTTCAAAGCCAGAACCTTCACGTACGATCAGCTCAGCTTATTATCCAATCATTAACAGCAAAATATTTGGAATGCTTTGAAAAGAAATCATTCTACATTTTTTCATCGTTGATCATTTCATCTAATTTTCTCAGTAACATTTTTCTGTGAAACATGTTCAGTTTTATTCAAAGTGAAATATTTGTATGTGCATTCTCATCCCTCATGTTGTTCAACAATAACAATAATGAACATTTATTGAGTGCTAATTATACACCAGACACTGTTCCAAAGTGTTTAAATGTATCATGCCATTTAAACATCACATTGACCCAATGAGGAAGGTGCTGTTTTTCCTTATTTTGCAAATGAGGCAATTAAACCCCAGAGAGCTTAAATTACTTCCACAAGGTCACACAGTTAACAAGAGGGATAGCAGAGATTCAGACCGAGGATAAGCAAATTCCAGACTCATGCTTAGAGTTAACCAGCAAGAAATAAAGTCTATAGAAATTTTAACATTTGTACTATATATATGATTTCATTTCTTCCAATTTTTAAAACTGTGATAAAATATATATTTAAAAAATTACTATCTTACCAAATTTTTAAGTATATTTCAGTGGTATTAAGTACATTCACTTTGTCGTGCAACCGATGCCACAGTCCATCTCCAGAGGTCTTTCCATCTTGGACAATCGAAACTCTCTATCCATTATAAAATAACTCCCCATTTCTCCCTGACGCCAGTGCTGGCAGCCACCATTCTTCGTTCTGTCTCTATGAATTCTACTTTTCTGGCACCTCGTGTGGATGGAATCATACAGTCCTATTTCTCTTAGCATACTGTCCTCAAGGTTGGTTTGTGCTGTGTTGTTCAGTCGCTGAGTGGTGTCCAGCTCTTTGAGACCTCATGAACTTGTAGCACACCAGCCTTCCTACCCTTCACCATCTCCCACAGTTTGCTCAAGCCCATGTCCATTGAGTCGTGATGCCATCCAACCATCTCGTCCTCTATCGTCCCCTTCTCCTCCTGCCTTCAGTCTTTTCCTGCATCAAGGTCTTTTCAAATGAATCAGGTCTACGCATCAAGTGGCCAGAGTATTGAATTTTCAGCTTCAGCAACATGAACTTGTAGCACACCAGCCTTCCTACCCTTCACCATCTCCCACAGTTTGCTCAAGCCCATGTCCATTGAGTCGTGATGCCATCCAACCATCTCGTCCTCTATCGTCCCCTTCTCCTCCTGCCTTCAGTCTTTTCCTGCAACAGGGTCTTTTCCAGTGAGTTGGCTCTTTGCATCAGGTAGCCCAATTATTGGAGTCTCAGCTTCAGCACCAGTCCTCCCAATAAATATTCAGGATTGATTGCCTTTAGGACTGACTGGTTGGATCTCCTTGCAGTCCAAGGGATTTTCAAGAATCTCCTCCAAGACCACAGTTTAAAAGCATCGATTCTTTGACACTCAGCTTTCTTTATGGTCCAACTCTCACATCCATGCATAACTACTGTGTTGTTACATGTATCAGAATCTCCTTTCTCTTTAAGTCTGAGTATTATTTCTTTGTCTGTGTATACCACATTCCGTCTTTCATCAGTAGACACATGGTTTGCTGCTGCTTCTTAGCAGTTCTCAGTAATGCTGCCATGAATGTGAGTGTATGGTTTCAATTTTATTATCTACTTTTACTCATCTCTGTGCTGTTCTCTATTTGGTTTTTAGAAAATCTCATTTTGATTTTACTTTAAGAGTAATTTTATCATGAAAGTAGTGAAAGCAATGACAAAATAAATGTTTGAGGAGTATTTACCAGTGAAATGGAAAAGGAAATGGCATCCCATTCCAGTAGTCTTGCCTGGAGAATCCCATGGACAGAGGAGCCTCATGTGATCGCAAGAGTCAGACACAACTGAGCAACTAAACCTTACCTAACCTACCAGTGAAATAATAGATATGCACTGTCACTTAGGAGTATCCTCTCATTTAAACATCAAATCTATCATACAATATAGGTGTTATCGTGTCTGACTCTTTATGACCTCATGGACTGGAGCCCGCCAGGCTTCTCTGTCCATGGAATTCTCCAGACAAGAACACTGGAGTGGGTAGCCATCCCCTTCTCCAGGGGATCGTCCCCACTCAGGGATCGAACTTCAATCTCCTGCACTGCAGGCAGATTCTTTACCATCTGAGCCAGGGGAACAGTACAATTTTATCATAAATAAGTTCAAATTATTTTCTAAATGCAGTCTGGATTTGAGTCTCCTCTCTGTGGCTAGCTTATGACTCTGAACAAGTTGCAGAAGCTCTCTGTGATCGTTTCCGTAGAAAAGAATTGAAATGGTGCTAAGACCTACATTGTATGACAGATTCATGTTTAAATGAGGGGACACTCCTAAGTGAGAGTGCACATCCGTATTTCACCAGTAAATCCTCCCGAGACATTTGCCATTGTTTTGACTACGTCCCATAAGCACCCTCCCATCACACAGTCAGAGTTCCATCATGATGTCACTTAGGAGGAATGTTCTTCTGGTTGCTCAGCAGGCCAAGTCAGTAGTTAATACTCAAATGTGTGTGTGCATATAAAATATTACAGTGAGCAGCTACTGATACATTTCCCTTTTAGATATATGAATGCAGATGCCCTTTGGATTGAATGAAGGCCACCTTAAAACTTAAAATGAAGAAAGAAAAAGAAAACGTCATTTGAATCCTTTTTAACCCCACAGCATGAGTTTCAGGATCACAGCATTGCCAGCATGGACCGCAGAAAGGTTCTACAGCCCTGGGTACTTTACGCCTTATATTTGCTCCACTGAAGTTCACTGGCCAGATTTTCTGTACCGTAAAGATGCATCTGAACAGGATTTTCCACAAAAAACCTAGCCGCTCAACTCATTCAGAAGAGGAACTGCTTTCCAATATGTGGGTCAGGGCTAGGAGCCCAAGGGAAGGGCCTCTGCTGTTTCATTAGGAATCCACCTCGGGATGGGAAACAGAAAGTATAAGTCAGGCTCATCCAGAAGGTGCCGGAGAGCTCAAGGTACAACACAGCCTGTGAGTTAAAAGACCCCTTGGCATCGAGGCCAGGGAGATGTCTCTCTTAGTTTTCAGAAGAAGCATAAAAATGATAGATTATATTCTGTCTCAGGGACATTTTGGTGCCAACTTGCTTGGCATAGCATAGAATTCTCCTGTCACCTCTTGGATTGTATCCTGACAGAGAGGTAATTGGGCACCAGAGAAGATGTCAGCAGAGTGTCAATACGGTTTGACCAGTGCCCCTAAATAATATTGATGACAGGAAAGGGAGAAGGATTAATCAGGTGTGAGCCTGTCAAATGCTCAGAGTGTGCCGTGGGTTCCCGAAATAGATACAACAGAATGCTAAGGGACTTCAACAGAATATGTTATGTAGTGATCTTGAGGAAAAAACATCAGAGCTAAGATCCAAGAGAGATTTATAAGGAAGCACAGTTCATTTTCCATCAGCATCCCTCTGTTCAACATGCTTTAAAAAGAGAGAGAGCTATTATATTTTCCAGGAAAAAAAAAATTGCATTCTTCCTAAAAATCAATCATGAGAAAAGGCTCAAATTAAAAGATGCATCACTCAGTTGAAAGCAAAGTGCTGATGAAGCAACAGTGAGACAGGTTGTCAGTGTGGGCCATAGGCAGTCCACACGTGATGAAGACTATTTGTTTCTTTACTCTGTGTCCCATTGAAAGATAAAATTGATCATCACATTTTCATCAGTGAAAAAGCTGCATAAAACTCAACATTCAAAAAACTAAGATCGTGGCATCTGGTCCCACCACTTCATGGCAAATAGATGGGGAAACAATGGAAACAGTGAATCTGTCTAACCATCCCATCCTCTACTGTCCTTTTCTCTTTTTACCTTCAGTCTTTCCTAGCATCAGGGTCTTTTCCAATGAGTTAGCTCTTCCCATCAGGTAGTCAAAGTATTGGAGCTTCAGCTTCAGCATCAGTCCTTTCAATGAATATTCAGGATTGATTGCCTTTAGGATGGACCGGTTTGATCTCCTTGCAGTCCAAGGGACTCTCAAGAGTCTTCTCCAACACCACAGTTCAGAAACATCAATCCTATGGTGCTCAGGCCTCTTTATGATCCTACTCCATACATGAACTCTGGAAAAATCATAGCTTTGACTATATGAATCTTTGTTGATAAAGTGATATCTCTGCTTTTTAATATGCTGTCTAGGTTTGCCATAACTTTCTTTCCAAGAAGCAAGAATCTTTTAATTTCATGGTTGAAGTCACTGTCTGCAGTGCCTTTGGAGCCCAAGAAAATAAAATCTGTCATTGCTTTCCCTTTTTCCATGTCTATTTGCCATAAAGTGATGGGACTGGATGCCATGGTCTTAGTTTTTTGAATGGTGAGTTTTAAGCCAGCTTTTTCACTCTCTTATGCAAGGAGGTAAATGATTAAGATGGAAATATAGAATGTTTGGAAAAGCCGAGGACATGAGCATGGGTGATGGTATTTGCCCACCTGTCTTTGTCGGCACTGAATATGATACACTTTGACTGTAAACTAGTGTGGTGGGGAGATAATGGTTCTGCTCACATCCTAATCCTCAGACCCTGTGGAAGTCCCTTACTAGCAGAAGGGACTTTCAGAATGTGGCTAAGGACGAGAACCTGGAGATGAGAGACTATCTTGGACTATCAGGGTGGCCTGTCTAATCAGATGAGTCCCAACTATGATCATAAAAAAATCTGATATCTAATGACAGGAAAGTACCAGAGAGCTGGTATATTGTTGTTTTTTTGAAGAAGAAAGAGGGAGTCCATGAGCCAAAAAATGTAGGCATTTTCTAAAAGCTGGAAATGAAAAGAAAATAGATTCTGTCACAGAAGCTCCAGAAAAACAACTTGGCCCTGACAATACCTTGATCTTGGCGCAATCAGACTCACGTGGGAATTTCAGTCTACAGAGCTGGGTTGTGCTGTGATCCGTCGCTCGGTCATGTTGGACTCTTAGCAACCCCGTGGACTGTAGCCCGCCAGGCTCCTCTGTCCATGGGGATTCTCCAGGCGAGAATACTGGAGTGAGTTGCCATGCTGTCCTCCAGGGATCTTCCCAACCCAGTGATCAAACCCACGTCTCCCGCATTACAGGTAGCTTCTTTACTGTCTGAGCCACCAGGGAAGCCCAGTCTAGAGAGCTGCAAGGTGCTAACTCTGTGTTGTTTCAAACCACTCAGTTGGTGACAGTTTGCTTTGGCAGCAGTAGGAAAGTAATAGGACCACCTTCTACTGTGCTGATGTTGTTGAAAAGATGCCGCAGACTTTTTCTGTCTCATACTGGTGTAAGTTCAAGGTTGACGGATAAATAGCCTTGCACATAATTGACAGGGGTGTCCCATAAATGTACTCGGGGCCAGTTAACACTCCTGCCTGAACACTGCTCGCTGACGGGGGCGCCTCAAGCCTATGCAGGGGACAGGTCGGGTCTTCTCTTGACCAGCAGGGCTTGGCTGCCTGTTCTTATCTGTGATCAGATATCCTTCAGTTGGGCGATTATACTGCTGATGAAAGTAATTCTGAAGACTCAGAAATATCCATTTATGTATCCAGACATGTGGTCCTCAGAAACACTGGGTGCGGGGGTTAGCGTTCATGTTTGTGTCTCCTACTGAAAGTTAGATGTAAGACTACGTCTTCTTGATCCTTCAACATTACAGGTCACGAACCTGATCCTCTTCCCATCCTTTTAAAATTTTAGTTGACAGACAGAGAAATGATTGGATAATGAAGGCTTTATCCCTTTTCTTATTTTCATAATAACTAATGAATTAAAGAGGGTTGTTACAGGCCTTATGGGATTTCCGATTGTAATAGCTCTATTTTATGGCAGACACCATTAGCCTTCATTGTAGGCCATTCTTAATCTGGCCTCAATGTGTTGTTTGCAGTCTGTTAAACTCCTCACGATCCAGACAGCCGCAGCCCTATGAGCAGTAAGGCTTCATAGCTGAGACAATGCCCGGAGATGATACGCACTGTTATTTTCTCTTATTATCATTTGGACGTATTTTGGCCAGTTTACTGCATTGCATGGAAGTGGTCCTATTTCCTAAGGGTCTGGATGCAATTGTTAATATAAAATAGATTTTTTGAGAGTCATTGATTTCATTCATTCATTTAACACATTGTTCGGTGAGTATCTACTATTTCCTCTGCTGGTGCAGTGGCAGTAAGAGACGATGCCACCTCTGCTGCTTCTTAGCTGAATGACTTTGGCAACTTGTGTGCTTAACTTGTCTCACCTCTGTTTTCATGTCCATAAAATGAGAATGATAGTATCAGCTCCATACAGAGTTTTATGAAGATTCATATTTTATGCAGTATTCATTGTTATTTTCTTAGGCTTCTGAATTTCAGAAACTCACGAGACTAATAAAAGACAAGCAACGGGCCCAGTGGGCTGCAGTCCATGGGGTCTCAAAAGAATCTGACATGACTTAGTGACTAAATAACAGCAACAACAGGCCAAATAAATACAACTGAGGTGGATTTATTCAACAGATATTTATTGAGAGCCCACTCTGCACAGAGTAGTACACAAATTTGAGAGAGGGATTCACTGATGAGAATACAGAGTAAGTCCAAGACCTTGGGGTGGGACTTGAGAGCGTACATTTTTGCAAATCAAAGAGAATTTATAAGCCCTTCGAGAGAAAGAAAACCCTCCAGAGGAAATTGTTAAGAATGATCCTGTCAGGTCCCAATTAGTCACCTACAAATTACCCCCATTGCGGACTATCCCTAGTATATATTTCTAGTATAGAAAGCATTACAATAATCACATTGAATCCTTGTAACATTTTAAATATGCGTGTCAAGGCAAATTACAAATATTGAAAGAAAAATGAAGACAGGAAGAAAATAAGTTGAGGAATGTAGTGAGGGAAAGGAAAACCATCATATGAACTAGCTGATCTTTCTTGCTAGGAGCAGCCTTCCCACTTCTAAAGGAGTGTGTTGGCTTTGTGTTGACTGTGTCTCAGTCCTGCTTATAATTCAGAGTCAATGCCGAGAGAAATCCATCCTTGAGACCAGCGTGGCCACTGTCAGAAGGGCCCGGCCCAGGGCTGGAGACCACTTCCCAAGCTTCCTCCTGCGTCTGTTGAGTGGTTCAGGCTGCTGCTTCGTCTTCTAGGAAGATGCTGATGACTTTCCAGGGTCCCTCAAGGACACTGTGGGGGAGGAATTCCAGAGGGACTGTGATGACGTGCAAATGGCAGCTCTGGTTTCTTCTGGCGATGGATCGTGTGCTGCAGCAGGTCCAGCCTGCCACTGGTTTGCTCGGTCCAAGCTGCAACGTCTGGAAGCCACTCAGACTACACCGAGTATTTCCCGAGACTGCCAATCCATTCCCATTCTAGGAGCCGTCAGACCCTGTTCAGCAGTATTAACTCTCTCAAGAAAGCATTCAGAAAAAGGAAAATAGGCTGAAGCAGCAAGAGTCGGTTACAAACTGTTAGTGATGATGTTGTTGGTCGTTGTGGCTAAGTCTTGTCCAACTCTTTGGGAGACGAGGGACTATTGCCCGCCGTGGTTCCTGGAGAATCCCTCTGTCCATAGAATTCTCCAGGCAAGAATACTGGAGTGGATTGCCGTTTCCTTCTCCAGTGAATCTTCCTGACCCAAAGATTGAACCCGCCTCTCCTGCACTGGCAGGCAGTTTCTTTACCACTGAGTCAAGAAGGGATTTTTTAAATGCAGCTTGTTATAATTTATTCCACGCTCAACATGAGACATCTGTATGATGTGGCCACAGAAATACACACAAAGCGAAATACTCCTAATGTCACCTCGTCAAGGGTCCAAATTACAGGACTCCATGGCAAGCATCAGTGGATCACACCTGAAGTATTAGATCTGATAATAGAAAACCAGAACGTGGGAAATGAGGTCAGGGGATCTGACAAGTGCTCTAAGGAGAAAATTAAGAAAAAGAGGAAGGACCGGACAGAGGAAGTTGGGAAGAGGGGAGAGAAGGGAGAGGGTGGCTACTATCCAGGGCAAGGATCGCTTTCTACTGTTTAGGGGTTAAATCGTGTGTCTAAAGAGATGTGCAAGTCCTGAGTCCAGTACTTGTGACTGTGATTTTGTTTGATATAGGGTCTTTGCAGATGTAATCAGCCTCAGATGAGATCCTTAGGGTGGGTCCTGACACAACATGACTGGTGTCCTGTGAGAAGAGGAGACGCACATATAGACACACACAGATAAGACAACAAAGACAGAGATTTCTGTCGGGGTAGGTCACCCAGTTAATAGCACCTGGTCCCAACAGCTACAGGACTCCACCACCCTCCTCCCCCAACTGGCTTCGAGCCAGTGCCTGTCGCTCTGGACAGCTCTGGGTGTTCACTAAGGGCTTGCCAAATCCCACGCACCAGTTTAAGTACTTAGTCTGTATTTTTCTTCATGGAATCCTTGCAAGAACCCTCTACAGCAGTTACCATCTTTATGTCAAGTTAGTAAGCAAGGAAACCAAGGCTTTGAGAGGCTGGTTACCTTGCCCAAACAGTTAACAAGTGATGTAATGGTATAAACGGGGGCAGTCTAGTCCTGGAGTCCAGGACCTGAGCCATGAGGCAGACTTCCTCTGGAGAGGAAGGGGAGCTAAAGCAGTGGGTCAGAGAGCTGAAAATAGAGAAGACGTAGTAGGGAGGAAATCGAGGTGCAACAACAGGTCTTTGAGAAAGATGAACGAGGCAACTGCACGTCACCTGAGGCTGGGGTCTTGTGCCCTGAGGGACTCTTGAGCACCTGGTATGGAAACTGAAAGTGAAAGTGAAGTCACTCAGTCGTGTCTGACTCTTTGTGACCACATGCACTGTAGCCTACCAGACTCCTCCACCCACGGGATCTTCCAGGCAAGAGTACTGGAATGGTTCCCATTTCCTTCTCCAGGGGATCTCCCCAACCCAGGAATTGAACCTGGGTCTCCCGCATGGAAGCAGACGCTTTACCCTCTGAGCCACCAAGGAAGCCTGGTGTAATGTGTAATGTGGCCGACAAAGACAGACAGAGGGAGAGCTGTCAGGACTCTCAGATCAGGAAGAAATGGGGAAAAATGAATATCATATATCAATGCATATATATGGAATCTAGAAACTGATGAACCTATTTCCAGGGCAGGAACAGAGTTACAGATACAGTGAACAGACTTGTAGACACAGGAGAGGGTGGGACAAATTGAGAGAGTAGCGTTGAGATATGTGCATTACCGTGTGTAAAAGAAAGAGCTGCTGGGGAGCTGTATAGCACGGGGAGCTCAGCCTGGTGCTCTGTGCCCACCTAGAGAGGTGAGCTGGAGGGGTGGGAAGGCGGTTCAGGAATGAGGGGATGTGTGTATATATATAGCTGATTCATATTTTTGCACAGCAGAAACTAAAACAATGTTGTGAAACAATTATATTCCAATTAAAAATTAATTTAAAAAGGAAAGAAACAGAATATGTGTAGAAATTGGGATTGATAGGAAGAGCCAAAGAAGTTTCTAGAAGGAACAGGCAAAGTAGATTAGAAGGCACTACTCAATCCCAAACTGGTATTCAACTAAGATGCGGAAACTTGCATCCATGTTTTATCCCCAGTGTGCCAGCCTTATTATTTTAGCGAATATGAAAGCGTATATGATGGGCTGTTTTGAACAGTAATGTTTCAGCTCTTGCCATAGTTTTTTTCTGCAGCCTCTGTTGTGAGTAAAGGCAGACTGCAGAGACATTGAGGGTTCAGTTCCAGACCCACCATAATGATGCAAATATTGTAATAAAGCAAGTTAAACAGTTGTTTTGTGTTTTGGTTTGGTTTGGTTTGGTTTCCTAGTACATGGGGCTTCCCTGATAGCTCAGTTGGTAAAGTGGTAAAGAATCCACCTGCAATGCAGGAGACCCCAGTTCAATTCGTGGGTCGGGAAGATCCGCTGGAGAAGGGAAAGGCTACCCACTCCAGTATTCTTGGGCTTCCCTTGTGGCTCAGCTGGTGAAGAATCTGCCTGCAATTCGGGAGACCTGGGTTTGATCCCTGGGTTGGGAAGATCCCCTGGAGAAGGGAGAGGCTACCCACTCCAGGATTCTGGCCTGGAGAATTCCATGGACTCTGTAATCATGGGGTGGCAAAGAGGCAGACACGCCTGAGTGACTTTCACTTTCGGTGCATGTGGTAACCCACTCCAGCACTCCTGCCTGGCGAATCCCAGGGACAGAGGAGGCTGGTGGGCCACAGTCCACGAGATCAAAAAGGGCCAGACATGGCTGACTGACCAAGCACAGTGCATATAATGGTGTTGACTCTATGCTGTAGTCCGTTAGTGTGCAATAGCATTATTTTTTTTAATGTGCATGCTTTAATTAAAATAACTTTATTGCTAAAAAAGGTCCTAGCCATCATCTGAGCCTTCAGTGGGTTCTTTGCTTGTGGAAGATTTTGCATCCACATTGACGGCTACTGACTGAGGAGGGTGGTGACTGCTGGAGATTGGGGCTGCTGTGTCCATTTCTTAAAATAAGATGTCCGTAAGGTCTGCCTCATCGACTGACTCTTCCTTCCACAAACAATTTCTCGGTAGCATGCAGTGTTTGATAGCATTTTACCCACAATAAAACTCCTTTCAAAATTGAAGTCAGTCCTCTCATGCCCTGTCACTGCTTTATCAACTATCAATATTCATGTAAAATTCTCAATCCTCTGTTGTCATTTCAACACTCTTCACAACATCTTCACCAGTAGATTCTTTCCTTAGAAACCATTTTCCTTGCACCCTTTTGGAAATATAAGAAATTCTAGGAAGTTAATTGTGAAGATGTCTACTTAACATAGATTTCCCTGGTGGCTCAGATGGTAGAGAATCGGCTTGCAATACAGGAGACACAGGAGATGCCTGTTCCATCCCTGGGTCAGGAAGATCCCCTGGAGAAGGGAATGGCTACCCACTCCAGTATTCTTGCCTGAGGAATTCCATGGACAGAGGAGCCTGGAGGGCTACAGTCCATGGGGTCACAAAGAGTCAGACGCGACTGAGCGACTAACACACATGCTTAACATAATACTACAAGCAAGCTAATTTTATTGTTAATTAAAAAAACATTTTAGAGTAGTTTTAAGTTCACAGCAAAATTGAACAGAAAGTACAGGTGTTCCTGTTACCTTTTCTGTACTACATGCACACAACCTCCCCACCATCAGCCCCACAAGAATGGCATAGTTGATGAATACACACTGGCACATCACTGTAACCCAGCTTCACAGTCTACACCAGGATTCACTCTTAATTTTTACATCCGGTGAGTGTGGCTAAATGTACGGTAACATGTATCCACCATCGCAGAACATTGTCACTGCCCTAAAAATCACCTGTGCTCCGCCAGTTCACCCTTCTTTCCACCCTAACTCCTGGCAACCACCCATCTTTTTGCTGCTTCCATAGTTTTACCTTTTCCAGAATGTCATATCATGGGAGTCACACAATACGTACCCTTTTCATATTGGATTTAAATGATGAAAAAAAAATGTTAAATAGCACATGGAAGTATTTAAGGGTGGTGAAACTGTGAGAACAAATACATTTAATTATCCTCTACTTGAAATTAAAATCAGATACAAATATCCTTTGAGCTGGGTGTACCTTCTTCAGATGAAATCCTAGTTGAAAGTCTAATAAGAAAAGAGATTAAAATGAAGCATCTTGGGGCAAACAGAGGGAGCAGTTAAGAACTCCACCTACCACAAGTCCTAACCTTCAACAGTGGATGTTAAAGACGTGAAAGAAACCTCCAGCACATCATGAAACACAGCATCAAAGCCACAGACTACAGAGATTAGGACTTGAAATATTTGGGGAGCTCAGAATAAGAACAGAACAAAAATGCTTTCTACTTGCACAACAAAATGTGAAAAGCAATGTATAAAATTGTCAGAGTTTATCCAATGCCTTTGACTTATGTTTTTTAATCCCTTGTCACACACTTACTTCCTCACTTTGTTCAAGATCCGATATTTATCTTACTAATATTCAAAATTCAAAGAAAATTAAAGTCAACATCTCTTTTACACATTGAATGCATCAAATCACTATGATCTACATATAATTTCATTCTTTACAAATTAAAATTAAAATGTGGTTGATTGACTAATATATAGATGGTAGTCCCTGTAAAGTCTCTATAATCTCTATAATAGACATTGCTTATAAATACTTAGGATAAATGTCCAAAAAAATGAAAAAGGTGAAAAGAAGGATTTTATAAAGGAAAACTGAGACCACGGGAGAAATCTGCATGAAGAAAATAGTGTTTTAAAAATATTTTCTTGATTTATATTCACGTAATAAGACAATGGCATTTTTGACTCTTAAAACAGGTTGACATATTTAAAAGTAGTTTCAATGATTTGGATATGTCTGAAGACTATACTTTCCCCTCTAATTTGAATTATTTATAATCCCATAATTAATTACAGAAAGCAAAATTGAATTACTAATAAATGCCAGAGAAACCAATTTAGATTGACATTCATCTCCATAGTCAGCTCTTATATGAAAACAGCAGATTTTTCAAGGCTTAGTATTTGCTATAATAAGATCACAAAACAATTCTACATATTAGAAAGGGTAGAAGAAATGACTTGGAAGATAAATATAATGTACATACATTATTTATTTCATTTAGCTTTAGATTCATAAAGAATTTTTCTTTAAGATTTCTACTTCTCAAAGTGAACTTTTTAAAGCAAGGGAAATGAACAGCCTTCTGCTCCCCCAAATAGTTATTGTCCAACCCTCTGGACCTCTGTTAATCTTATCTAACTTGGATGGATGGCAGTGGCAACCTGTGCAATGCTAAAAAAAAACCTCTGAAAGTCTCGTTAGAATGGCTAAAATATGGTGGATGTTGGTAGCTAAATAAAGTTTATAAAGAAGTTTGATTTACTCTAAAGCTTAGAAAAGTAGAATAAATATGATTTCAAATATTGTGAGATAAATCAAATAGCTTTTGTTCAAAGCAATCGGCGGGCACAGGCTAGTAAATTGACCAATGCCATCATCCTTTTAGAATAAATTTCTACACCCAAGTCATTTCTTTTCACACATGCAATAGCTTCAGATTTTCTTGGAGGAAAATAAGCTGTGTTTCACCAGTGAACTTTAAAATGGTAAACTAAATGCAAACTTGCTCTTTCCCAACTCTTAAATAACTCCTGATGCTGGCTAGAAGTTTCCACACACAGGAAGCAGACCCCCAGAGGCAGGCGCCTGTTGCTGTTCAGTCTCTTAGCCATGTCCCACTCTTTGCAACCCCGTGGACTGCAGCATGCCAGGTTACCCTGTCCTTCACCATCTCCCAGAGTTTGCTCAAACTCATGTCCATTGAGTTGGTGATGCCATCCAACCGTCTCATCCTCTGTCGCCCCCTTCTCCTCCTGCCCTCAATCTTTACCAGCATCAAGGTCTTTTCCATCAGGTAGCCAAAGTATTGGTGTTTCAACTTCAGCATTAATCCTTTCAATGAATTTTCAGGATTGATTTCCTTTGGGATTGACTGGTTTAATCTCCTTGCAGCCCAAGGGACTTTCAAAAGTCTTCTCCAGCACCATAGTTCAAAACGAGCAATTCTTCAGCATTCAGCCTTCTTTATGGTCCAACTCTCACATCCATGCTGACTACTGGAAAAATCATAGCTTTGACTATATGGACCTTTGTCAGCAAACTGACATCTCTGGTTTTTATTATGCTCTCTAGGTTGATCATAGCTTTTCTTCCAAGGAGCAAATGTCTTTTAATTTCATGGCTGCAGTCACCATCCACTGTGACTGGCCACTGAGCTATTTTCCTCTTAAGGAATTTCCTGCACCTGTCAAATCAGTGCTTGTCCGGCCTGTGTTCCTGCTTTTTATAATCTGTATTTATGTAAGAGAGTACTGTTCTAAATGATTAACTCACACATCTTTATATGGAGTAGTTTGAGCACAAAATTGAAAAAGTACTGAGTTTTACCACCTCCTGGTTGTGTGGTGTGTAAACTGTTTCTTAATCTTTCAGAGCCTCTGCTTCTTTACCTTGTAGAGTGGCACATAGTTAGAACTCAGTTATTCCTCCAAAGCATGAAGTTAGTTGGTTCATTGCTTCTCCAAGGCACCTGGCCCTGTTTGTCAAAATTTGCCAAGCTCTGAGATCTGAAAATTACCACATGAAGGGATGCCAGCATGCACTGATGATTATTAAGTGAATTAAACTGAATTAAACTTGAAAAGTCATACTTTCAAGCACAGAAAGGATCTGAAGTGTCTACTTCAAGGTTTTTTACCTAAGAGAGCAGAAGAAATTATACATACAAATATCTCCAGGTCTGGAGTCATAAACTTGGGTCTAAATAACCACATGTTACTACAGAATGGCAAGCATATATGTCTCAGAGTCTCTGGGTACAACAGATTCTTGCAGCTTATAACAGAAGTCCAGAAGATGTAAAGCTTACGGAACATCCTTTTCACACCATGCACAGTAACCTTTTCACAAACACTGGACAGCTCAAAATACACACAGATCCGTATTTCATAAGTTCTATTGTTCACTTACCAGAGCCTTTGCCTGCCTCTGGTTGTGCTTAAATTTGCAAGACATATATAGAGACATTTGCAATGACTTATGTTATTTAATGAATTTTAGAGCTGACTTTGGTAGAACATTAAGATATGGTTTTGGCCAGGCAGTTTAGAAATTTACATTGACCAGTAATCTGATGCAAAGTCATTCTTTTTATTTCAGATATTGGAGAAACCACTCTTTCAATAATTATCAGTCTAAATTTAGTAACTCTGTATTTGCATCAGCTCAAAATTGGATTTTACGCTACCTTTTGTTAGGTTGCGAGTTGAAATTGTATAACTGAAATTATTTTACAAGATTATGTTAACTCAGAGTCAAGAGAGAATATATTTTTAAAGTATGATTCAAAGCTAGTATTAAATTGTATCCTTACATATTTTAGCTACTTTGTTAACTATTATAAACAGCCAGTGAATTTTATGCTCTTGCCCTTTTCTTCTAGTCATATAATTTATGATTTTTTAAGAGCTTCATTTTAGAATAATATTATTTTTTATTTAATATGCTAGGAAAAAGTATGCCTCTTTTGTTTAAAAATGTTTTAAAAAATCATCTATATATTTGCCTTATCTTCTTTGTTAC
This sequence comes from Madoqua kirkii, assembly GCA_006408675.1. Classification (NCBI taxonomy): domain Eukaryota; kingdom Metazoa; phylum Chordata; class Mammalia; order Artiodactyla; family Bovidae; genus Madoqua; species Madoqua kirkii. The sequence goes on along the minus strand of SJYC01010763.1, from coordinate 853 downwards.
ATTTCTCCTCATAGATTTGTTTATCTGGAAATCATGGACACATTGTAGCATGCAGGATGTCGGCTTATTCAGAGAGATACAGTGGAAAGCTTCCTGAAAGCCCTTATTTTCATTCTTCTCCAAGATTTATAAAACTCTTAATTTGAACCTAGCTAAAAGCTCAACTGGCAGTGTGCTTGTTGAGAGAATAAGAAAAAGTTCTCAAACAAGTTAAATAACTAGTCTTTTCTGTACTCTTTAAAATATATTTATTTTTTAATAGTTGCATTAAAATAGCTAAACATAAGTATAGGGGACTGGAATGCAAATGTAGGAAATCAAGAAATACCTGGAGTAACAGGCAAATTTGGCCTTGGAGTACAGAATGAAGCAGGGCAAAGGCTAATAGAGTTTTGCCAAGAAAATGCACTGGTCATAGCAAACACCCTCTTCCAACAACACAAAAGAAGACTCTACACATGGATATCAGCAGATGGTCAACACCGAAATCAGATTGATATATTCTTTGCAGCCAAAGATAATGAAGCTCTATATAGTCAGCAAAAACAAGAGCAGGAGCTGACTGTGGCTCAGATCAGGGACTCCTTATTGACAAATTCACACTTAAATTGAAGAAAGTGGGGAAAACCACTAGATCATTCAGGTATGACCTAAATCAAATCCTTTATGATTATACAGTGGAAGTGAGAAATAGATTTAAGGGCCTAGATCTGATAGAGTGCCTGATGAACTATGGATGGAGGTTCGTGACAGTGTACAGGACACAAGGATCAAGACCATCCCCAAGAAACAGAAATGCAAAAAAGCAAAATGGCTGTCTGGGGAGGCCTTACAAATAGCTGTGAAAAGAAGA
>SJYC01010762.1:0-25048 GCA_006408675.1 Madoqua kirkii | reverse complement strand
GCCATGAAATTAAAAGACACTTACTCCTTGGAAGGAAAGTTATGACCAATCTAGACAGCAGATTAAAGAAGCAGAGACATTACTTTGCCAAAAAGGTCTATCTAGTCAAGGCTATGGTTTTTCCAGTAGTCATGTATGGATGTGAGAGTTGGACTATAAAGAAAGCTGAGCACCAAACAACTGATGCTTTTGAACTGTGGTGTTGGAGAAGACTCTTGAGAGTCCCTTGGACTGCAAGGAGATCCAACTAGTCCATCCTAAAGGAGATCAATCCTGGGTGTTTATTGGAGGGACTGATGTTGAAGCTGAAACTCCAGTACTTTGGCCACCTGATGCAAAGAACTGACTCATTGGAAAATACCCTGATGCTGGGAAAGATTGAGGGTAGGAGAAGAAGGGGACGACAGAGGATGAGATGGTTGGATGGTATCACCGACTCAATGGACATGAGTTTGAGTAAACTCTGGCAGTTGGTGATGGACAGGGAGGCCTGGCATGCTGCAGTCCTTGGGGTTGCAAAGAGTTGGACACAACTGAGCAACTGAACTGAATGGAAGGACTTCTTCCTTATCACCAGGTCTCAATAATAAATTTATTTTAGAAACAAGGTCATTTTTAGGAAAAACAAATAAAACAGAGCTGTTATATTAGATCACCAATCTGGCAGATCCAGTCTCTTTTCCAGGGCTGTGTTTTACACAGATTATTATTTTATACTCATCTACTATGGACTGGTGGATCTTAACCTGTTCCCAAGGGTGAGTGAGGGTTGCAAAAATCTTGTCACTAAAGTATGGTTTAATCTGAAAGGCAGAGAAGGACTAGTTGTAAAACAGGGTAAGATGTTAGAAAGGAAAGAGTTTTTGTTTATTTGCAGCCTCCTGGGTACGAATGCAAGAGAGAATAAACAGTTCAACATGGAATGACAAAGTCTGCTGAGGGTCTCCTGAAGCCGGGTTTGCCTCATTCAGCAATGAAATGACTACATGTCTTCCTTTCCTCTCACTTCCCTCATCTTAAGGATGTGATAAATATGTGTTTCTCCCTTTTCTCCTTTGCCTCAAATTTATCTTTTTTGAAACGGAATACAGAAAACCAAGGCTGCACCCCCCTCATCCCTTGGTAACTGGCGTGAACCTATTGCCTTAAGCACGCCTGAGATTCAAACATTGATATTGGGGACACTGTACGCAAAATAGGAACACAATGACTGGCATCCTGGTTTCTTCCCCTCTGCCCTGGATCTCCTAACTGGAGCTCTGCGGGTATCTGTGCTCCTGGGATACAGAAAATAAAGCAAGAGAGTGAATGAATTAGAAGAAGTGTTATAGCCACAAATAATGAGACAGGGGAGCCGTCAAGTCACGGAGCCTCAGTCTCTGCTCAAATTTTCTGTAGTGTGAAGAGACACCAGCCCACGCCCAGCCATCACCACCACCACAGTGACGCCACCTAGCTGATTCTGCTCCAAAACTTTACCCGAAGATCCCCCATACCTTCACTTAAGAGAAGGATGGAGCAGGACAGGCGGTCTTGCCTGGATTGTGGGAAGAGTCAGAGACGGAACCAGGCGGGTAGGGTTGTGATCGGCTTTAGAAGTTGTTCTCATTCAAGCTTCCATGCCCTTTATGTTTTCCCACAAAGAGTTTAAGTTGCTTTCCACAGCTTCCCAGCAACATGCATTCACCGCACAGCACCTTCTAAATCACAGGAGCTGCCAGCAGTCAGACCAACAGGGAGCAGCAGTACTCAGATCCCAGCTAATGAGCAGCACTTTCACTAAACACAGTGTGGTCAGTGAGGCACAACTGAGGATGTTTCCTAAGGCTTTCCAACCTCTGTTCTGGAAGCTTCCTCATGTGTCATGGTGCCCTCTTCCCTGCGCTCGTATTCACTTTCCATGGGCACCCCCTCTCTGCCACCTACACCTTACTTTCTGGAGCAGACCCGCATGTTTCAGGTCGTGTCTGAGTCCACTGGATAAAAGCCATACTCATGAGTGTGTATCTTAATTCCCTGGGTGATACCAACAAGCAACACGGAACTCTCAGATCCTGAATCCCGTGGAGGCACTCATGATTTCCTTGCTTATTCTCTATGATGTGCAGGTTAATGTTTCAGCACTAATCATGAGATATGAGGGATTTGGACTAGAAACTCTAAGGTTCTTTAAATCATGCCCTGTGATGGCAATGGCAGTAATGAGAGTGATTGCCATGAATAAGCACCCACTGTGTGCCAGGTGCCTCATGTCTTTACCTGACTCATCCGCATGACTGTGTCCCCACAAGTAGGGGCGTAGTTCCCATTTCTCAGGTGAGGGATTTGAGTTTTCACATCAGCAATGTTTTTCCTATTCATCTTGCAGCTTCAGATGGAGAGCTATGTTTTGACCCCATGTCTGACTCCAAACTCATTTTATTCCTACAACACCAATTCCTGGACAGAGATGGTAATTTTGAGTGGTTACCACTGTTTTATTTTCTTGCATCAAAAAGTGTTTTTCTAAAATTAGGGCTGACTTGGCACCACTCGTGAAGTGAAGTGAAGTCTCTCAGTCGTGTCCGACTTTTTGCAACCCCATGGTCTGTTAGCCCACCAGGCTCCTCCTTCCATGGGATTTTCCAGGCAGTAGTACTGGAGTGGGGTGCCATTTCCTTCTCCAGGGGATCTTCCTGACCCAGGGATTGAACCCAGGTCTCCGCATTGTACACAGATACTTTACCATCTGAGCCACCAGGGAAGGAAAGAGAAAGAAATGGAGGAGAGTATTTTGCTATCAGATACCAGAATATGCACTGAACTATATAGTATTTAAGCATGTAGGACGAAGAAGACAAATCAGTTACTAAACAGAATACAAATTATAGACAATGATCCATGCAGAAAAGAATTTGATATATTAAGAGGAAATGTGAGTAATTAATGGGAGAGGGAAAATAAATATTATAAGCACTAGATTTCAATATCTGAAAAAATAAAATGGATTCTCCCTCCTTGGCAGTAGTACTGGAGTGGGGTGCCATTTCCTTCTCCAGGGGATCTTCCTGACCCAGGGATTGAACCCAGGTCTCCGCATTGTAGACAGATACTTTACCATCTGAGCCACCAGGGAAGGAAAGAGAAAGAAATGGAGGAGAGTATTTTGCTATCAGATACCAGAATATGCACTGAACTATATAGTATTTAAGCATGTAGGACGAAGAAGACAAATCAGTTACTAAACAGAATACAAATTATAGACAATGATCCATGCAGAAAAGAATTTGATATATTAAGAGGAAATGTGAGTAATTAATGGGAGAGGGAAAATAAATATTATAAGCACTAGATTTCAATATCTGAAAAAATAAAATGGATTCTCCCTCCTCAAAAAAATTCAGATTATAAATCTCAATGTTAAGAAAATGGAAATGCAAATATATTAAGAGAAAAAAATTTTTTTAATATTAAAGGAAATCTAAATAATATCTCTATGACATCTGGATGGGAAAGAGGAAAATCATAATGAAAATATTGATTAACTGGACCTCATCAAAATTTTATAATATTCAGATAAAAAATCACCATCAGTTCTGTTCAGCCACTCAGTCATGTCCAACTCTTGTGACCCCATGGACTGCAGCATTCCAGGCTCCCCTGTCCATCACCAGCTCCTGGAGCTTGCTCAAACTCATGGCCATCAAGTCAGTGATGCCATCCAACCATCTCATCTGTTGTCCCCTTTTCCTTCTGCCTTCAATCTTCACTAGCATCTGGGTCTTTTCCAGTGAGTCAGTTCTTTGCATCAGGTGGCCAAAGTATTGGAGTTTCAGCTTCAGCATCAGTCCTTCCAATGAATATCCAGGACTGATCTCCTTTAGGATGGACTGCAGTCCAAGGGACTCTCAAGAGTTTTCTCCAACACCACACTTCAAAAGCATCAATTCTTTGGCACTTGGCTTTCTTTATAGTCCAGCTCACATCCATTCATGATTACTGGATAAACCATAGTTTTGACTAGATGGACCTTTGATGGCAAAGTAATGTCTCTGCTTTTTAATATGCTGTCTAGGTTGGTCGTAAGTTTCCTTCCAAAGATGTAAGTGTCTTTTAATTTCATGGCTGTAGTCATCATCTGCAGTGATTTTGGAGTCCCCCAAAATAAAGCCTGTAACTGTTTCCATTGTTTCCCCATCTATTTACCATGAAGTAATGGGACCAGATGCCATGATCTTCATTTTTTGAATGTTGAGTTTTAAGCCAGCTTTTTCACTCTCCTCTTTCACTTTCATCAAGAGATTCTTCAGTTCTTCTTCACTTTCTGCCATAAGCATGCTGTCATCTGTGACCTGAGGTTATTGACATCTCTCCCGGCAATCTTGATTCCAGCTTGTGCTTCTTCCAGCCCAGTGTTTCTCATGATGTACTCTGCATATAAGTTAAATAAGCAGGGTGACAGTATACAGCCTTGACATACTCCTTTCCCAATTTGGAACCAGTCTATTGTTCCATATCCATTTCCAACTGTTGCTTCTTGACCTGCATACAGGTTTCTCAAGAGGTGGGTCAGCTGGTTGGGTATTCCCGTCTCTCAAAATTTTCCACAGTTTGCTGTGATCTACACAGTCAAAGGCTTTAACATAATCAATAAAGCAGAAGTAGATGTTCCTATGGAATTCTTTTGCTTTTTCTGTGATCCAAAGGATGTTGGCAATTTGATCTCTGGTTCCTCTGCCTTTTCTAAATCCAGCTTGGACATCTGGAAGTTCCCAGTTAATGTACTGTTGAAGGCTGGCTTGGAGAATTGTGAACATTACTTTGCTAGTGTGTGATTTGTGTAATTGCGCAGTGGTTTGAACATTCTTTGGCATTGCCTTTCTTTGGGATTGGAATGAAAACTGACCTTTTCCATTCCTGTGGCCACTGCTGAGTTTTCCAAATTTGCTGACATATTGAGTGCAGCACTTTCAGAGCATTATCTTTTAGGATTTGAAATAGCTCAACTGGAATTCCATCACCCCCATTAGCTTTGTTCATAGTGATGCTTCCTAAGGCCCACTTGACTTCGCCTCCCAGGATGTCTGGCTCTAGATTAGTGATCACACCATCATGGTTCTCTTGGTCATGAAGGTCTTTTTTTTGTATAATTCTGTTTATTCTTGCCACCTCTTGTTAACATCTCCTGCTTCTGTTAGGTCCATACCGTTTCTGTCCTTATTGTGCCCATCTTTGCATAAAATGTTCCCTTGGTATGTCTAATTTTCTTGAGATCTCTAGTCTTTCTAACAGATCTTCTAACTTCATTTGTGAATAGTTTTAAGTGGTAAGAGGTAAAGTAGAGGAGTTTTGTGGGTTTTTTGTTTGTTAGGGTTTTTGTTGTTTTTTTTTTTTTTTAGTGACTCCTCTTAAATTTTGTACAATTTGCAAAGTACACATTTCCAAAACCAGGTCTCATGTGAGTCTGGTGAGATTCCAGGACTATATTCACTTTTCTGCAAACACAGACAGCCTGGTGCCATTATGTTTCTCTATGGGGTTCCGTGGCGGCTCATTCTATGGTTTTCCTCTATTTCTTTGCGTGATCACTGAGGAAGGCTTTCTTGTTTTGTTCAAAATTATTTTGTTTTAAATAATATTTTTATTTAATAGCCACCATATTTATACCCTTATCATTGGTTTTGTATTAAATGTCTTAGTGTTTTTAGTATTCTTTCAGACTCTGAGAATAATTGCTAGGACGTAAGATACTCGGTTTGGCCTTCCCATGTGGCCCTAGGGGTGAAGAACCCACCTGCCAGTGCAGGAGACACGAGTCACAGGTCCAGCCCCTGTGTGCAGAGGATCCCTGGAGAAAGGCATGGCAACCCACTCCAGGATTCTTGCCTAGAGAATCCCACAGACAATGGAGCCTGGCGAGCTGCAGTCCGTAGGGTTGCAGAGTCAGACACAACTGAAAGGACTCAGCACGCACACATGCACATGTAAAATGCTTGATTTATCTACACTATTTCCATGAAAATAACCAGTGTGCTAGGGAGCACTCACTCTGGGCCACAGAGGTGAGCACAAATGTTTTAGATGGAGATTTCTAATAGAACAGATCCACAGAATGGAAATTTTAAAACAGATCTTCTAACTTCGTTTGTGAATAGTTTTAAGTGGTAAGAGGTAATGTAGAGGGATTTTTTTGGTTTTTTGTTTGTTAGGGTTTTTTTTTTAGTGACTCCTCTTAAATTTTGTACAATTTGCAAAGTACACATTTCCAAAACCAGGTCTCATGTGAGTTGGGTCAGATTCCAGGACTGCATTCACTTTTCTCCAAACACAGACAGCCTGGAGCCACTATGTTTCTCTCTGGGCTTCCGTGGTGGCTCAGACGGTAAAGAATCTGCCTGCGATGGAGGAAACCGAAGTTTGATCCCCAGGTCAGGAAGGTCTCCTGGAAAAGGGAATGGCAACCCACTCCAGTATTCTTGCCTGGACCGAGGAGCCTAGTGGACTATAGTCCATGGTGTCACAAAGAGTCAGACACGACTGAGGGACTAACTTTCACTTTCATTTTGTTTCTCCCATTTTCCTGTTAAAAAGAAACACAAGAGTACCCGCCCTCCTGTCTGGGATCCCAGCTGTCTCACGCCAAACCCTACTGGAGGTTAATGCCTACTCATCAGAGCGCCCTTCTGGAGCCAAAGTAATTTCCGAAAATCCCAATTTTGATTCACAACTTTCATTCTACTTTTCAATATTAGATTTTATTATTCCACATTCCCATTTCCCTAGCCCAAGGACTCATTTATCTTTAATATTAATTGGCTAAATATAATAGCCCATTCTTCATCACATATGACACAAATTTTAAAATCAATACAAAGATGTTAACATAAAATATAATCATATAATTAAGTATGTATCAGGAACCAGAAAAAGTGAAGAGGGAGAAATCAGATAATATTTTACTTGCATTTAACTAAAAAGCTGTGTACTTTAAGTCTATGAGATAAAAGCATAAATCTATCTGAATCCTCTAGCAACTACTCATATAGAATTCTGTGGCCACATGCCTGTAGTTTAAGCAAAGAAATTAAAGCAAAAAACATAAAGAGAAGATATTTAAATGCATTGAGATGAAGAATGAAGGAGATGTGAAATAATCGTATTATAATAAAAAATAAAGGCAACGGCTCACCTCCAGTCACACACACATACGCACACACTGGATTTGCAAGGAAAAGTAAATAAATACCTCATTCAAAAAGGTTGTCTTTTTTTTCCTGCTTGAATCTAAGAGTTATTTAATATAACCTAAGTCACGCAAAGAGTCGGACACGACGGAGCGACTGAACTGAAGTCGCCCTCAGTGTCCTTCAAAGCCATAAATTTTGCTTTTCCACACAATTGCTTTAAAACAAACAAGGTCAGAGCCTTCAAAATGATTCTGGGAGAAATTCAACTCCAAAATTTACCAATATATTTAGTGGCCCAGATTTTTTTTGTCTCTGATGGGAGAAAGCGAAAGGCATAGTATATTAAAGAGGAGAGCGATGGTGGGACAATGTGATCTTGAAAACTAGCTTCCTTGGGTGAGGATTTCCAGACATAAAAGAAAATCTTCTAGATAGATCCGTAAGACAAGTAAATTATCATACCATTTCACTGTATGTTCTAATAATAGTCTTGGTTATGATATTAGAAACAATCAATATAGAAAAGAGAAACATAGTTTCTCTTACACTTCTGTTGCCCGAGAGTCATCGATCATTGCCAGAAGTATTTATTAGCTGGATCACCCCAGTACTTGCCCTGCATTTGTGCTCCCTGGTGGACACTCTTGTCCACACCCCCCCGCCAGGCTGGCCCCAAGAGTGAGGGACCAGACCTGAAGTAGTTCCCAAGAGAACACTGACTGCACCAAGGGACAAGGCGACAGGTTTGAGGAAGAGAGAAACCCTGGACAGCCTTCCAGGGGCCAGAGGCTCCTTTGTCAACTAGGGGCTGCACGTGTAGGCTTGCCAAGGCAAGCAAAACGGGGGCAGACGCTGGAAAACCTGCCTCACGCCACGATTCTCAGCAGCGCCTCTGAAATAGCGAGCCCTCCCTTCTCTCCTGCCAGCACCAAAATGTTAATCGTAACACATACAACTTTCTAGACAACACACACAGCAGAAGTTTCCACGGCCAAGAGACTGTCTCCCCAGAGAGCCAAGCAGACGGAGAATAGCTGTGTGTCTTTACAAACAAATTTCTCGGGGACTGACAGTGAGTACACAAACATGTCAGCTCTCTATCCGAGTTCTCCCTCGCTCAAATGCCAGTTTTGCTCCTATTTTGATTACAGAGTCAAAATGTAATTAGTCTGATTTTAATGAGTCCAAATGTGACACATTAAGATTCAGTAATTACTATAAAATGATGAGTTGTGATTGAATGTCCCCATGAACAAGGGGACATTTAAAAGGAGTGCAATTTATTGCTCAGTTGTTGCTGCATTTAAAACCGTCGCCCTTCCCTCCATGAATATATATCTTTAGGATTTAAGTGATTTGCTGGACTCTTGCATTGCAGTTGGAGCCAGCCATCCTGATATTTTTAAAGTGTGTCAGTTCTTTGATAATGTGATCATGTCTACTGAAGAATCCAGTGCCTTTTTAGTGGGGAACTGGGGCAAGAGCCCACATTTCTCTGAGTGTTGGCTGCCCAGTGAGCTCACCATTATAATTCATCTCCTGTGGTATCACTTTTTCTCTGCAGTCTGACATAGGACCTCACTGCTATTAACATTTCTGGGGTTCTCTATGCCCTTAAATCTCAGCTGTGCTTAGAGCAGGTCTAGAAACGTGGTCCTAAAGATTCAAGGTCCCATCCAAGAGTGCAGCAGTAAAGGAAGCCCCTGCCTCATACAGTAGTCTGATCTTTTAACCCCCCTGTTTCCTGGGCCGAGTTAGAAACAAGTCAGTAGGGACCAATACTAATGAATTCTCCCACGATACTGGAATCTCAAATTGCTATTCAGTCACTGAGTCATGTCCAGCTCTTTGCGACCGCATGAGCCACAGCACATCACTGTCTCCGGGAGTTTGCCCAAACTCATGTCCATTGAGTTGGTGATGCTATCTAGCCGCCTCATCTGCTGTCACCCCTTTCTCCTCTTGCCCTCAATCTTTCCCAGCATCAGAGTCTTTTCAGCTTCAGTCCTTCCAATAAATATTCAGAGTTGATTTCCCTTAGGAATCTTAATTACTATTGAAATAAATAAGTTCACTGTAGAATTCAACCTTTCATTCTCTAGCAAATCAAAAACAAAAACATTATGAGTAAATGTTTCCTGACTACTCAAGACAGACCACCTAAGATAAGAATCATTAAATCATATGTAATTTGAGATCATCCCACCTGAATTCCTACGCTTTATGGGAAAGCCATCCGTGACATACCCTGCCGGATACTCCAGAAGCCTATTTGAACATCTCAACATCTCCTGTAACAGTTCAGAGCATGATCAGCGTTTTGGAGGCATCATGTTTGGTTGGAGTCACAGCTGTCTTCCTGTAGCTTAAGTTTAGTGATCCCGTGCTCTGCCCAGTGCGAGGGGAGCCACAGAAGGCATGCCCTTCTTATTTCTCAGTGCTTTAAGTCTGTGAAAACTACTGTCAAGCCTTTAAAATATCTTCAGACTGAAAATTCCCATTTCCCATAGTGGTTCTGAAATCTTTCTGTCTGCTGATGCTGTCAAATTTTTCAATGTTCTTCTGATTACGGCAACCAGAAATACAGGCAGACATCCACACGTGTCCTGATTAAGGCTGATTACAGTAGGACTGTACATATCCACTCCAGGATTCTTGCCTGGGAAATCCCACGGACAGAGGAGCCTGGTGGGCTACAGTCCCCAGAGCCGCAGAGCCAGACACGACTGAAGCGACTTAGCGTGCACACACACTTATCTTACTCCGTTTCGGACACCATCTCCTTCAGTGCATGCCGAAAGCAGGTTAACTTTCTATGCAACTTCATTTATTTTACTACCAGCACAGATGGTATTTTTGTGTAAAGTCTTCTAATCATTTTTATATGAAGCGATACTCAGTCATATATCTCTATTCTGTACTTTGAATTTAGGGAAATTTCCACTGGATCTATTGGATTAGATATTGTTAGTTTCTTCTTCCAGCCTATCTAGATCACATTGATCTTGCTCTAAAAGCTGTATGGAAATATCCACATTTGGCTCATCGCTGGATTTCATAGTATGCTTCCTCTGCCAAGTCGTTGCCATAATATCAAGCAGACAAGTCCAAGGGCAGACATGTGATTCTTCTTCCAAAAGAAGCCTCTCTCCAGGAGCTCCGAAGTGATGAAGGCACCAGCATCTCCATCGCCCAGCCACGTCCCCGCATATAGACACAGACACGGGCTTAATCATTTGCTTTTCTGGAATCAACACCTACTCACCGTGGGACTTTCCCAGTCTCTCCATCTCCATGAAGAGTAACTTCTGGAAGTGCTCCCTTTCATTTCTAAATGCTAGTGAATCTTCTCTTTAATGGAAGAGCTAGCATACTGGCTTCTCATTCTCATTTGTTATTCTTTGCACCATTTTGAAAATCAAAACAGCGTAATACCCATGTTCTTCAGAAATGTTTAATATAAACGTACAAAATGTTGCCCCTGTCTGTTCTGTCAAGGCATGAGCACACATATGAAGCAAATGCCATGTTTTGGACTATGAGTAAGTAGTCCAATTATCCTTCATTGACTACTGATTTCCCAAGATGTTCACGAAACATGAAGGAAGAGTGTTATTACTTAAAAACAATGAAAGGGCATGGAAATGGCAGCACTTGAAAAAAAAAACAGCCTTTCCTGTTTCTAACAAGACCATCTGCCTATGGGCAAGATTTTTTTAAACTCCTAATTGAAAAGAAAATAGTGTTAAGAGACATATGCCCATGTTTACAAGCTGCGGGAAATTGACAAGTGTCTGTGTTTTGCCAATACTTTCACAGGCAACTGTTATACATAATGGGGAAAATTAAAATCAGTAATTACCTTTCTGGTCTGTCGTCGTTTTAAATGTGCTTGGAATGTCTTAAGCGTCCATTCCAAATAATTACTTGTGATAGACTAGAACATTTAAAGGGTTGTAGGACAGAAGCTCAACTATTTTGCAAAGTGAAATACTTTGATGATAACAAATTCTTTTCCCCCTTGTTTCTCCCCAATGTTGGCAACATTGTGTTTATAGCTCAATTTGTAGGTAATCCTTCAAGCTACACTTTTTTTTTTTTTTTCCAGGCATGGCCATTATAAATGTCTTCTTCCATTTGGCTTTGGCACTGCTTGGAACTTGAAATTACTATTTGCTGCCTGCCAATTACAGAATAATTTAAGCCTTGATGCTTCCAGGCATAGTTCTTGAAATGCACAAAAGGAATATGTTAAGGTGAAATGCATAATATTTTCTCTGTATTGCACAGCTTCAATAGATTGCATAGAATTATATCTAAATTGCTTTTTAAAAAATCAGTGGAAAAAAATTCTTTCCTCTCAGAGGTGTTTTATAATGGTTTTACTCTTCTTTCTCTAGGTAGGATCATAGCAAATATTTTTTTAAAGATTCATGTTGTTTAACCACTGACTGACTTGAATCTATGAAAATATGATGGGCATAAGTATAGATAAAATGGTAGCATACATTTTAAATTTCTAGGAAACAGAGCAAGATGTGATTTTTTTTTTTCAGTCAATTTGAAATAATTAAGAAGGAAGAAAAAAAGGGAGTTCAGTTTCCTGGATCTTTTTGACTCTAACACATAATCATTTTTCTTTGTTGTGTATTTGTGTCTAAATCACTCAGCATTTACAGTACAAAGCAGGAAAACTGTAAAGCAGAATAAATTTATGATTTAAAGGGGTCAAGTATAATTTGGGGGATTCAAAAAATGCTTTTCTTTCAGGACAGTGGAAGGAAATATGCTGATTGCCGTGAGAAGAAGAAAAAGAGCAATGAATTATTTATGTGAGCCTGCCATCAGGCCTACCACATCTGGAAGGGTGTTCAGGCACAATTTATTATCACAGAGGAAGCTCACACAAACGAAAATCTCCCCCACTGCCAATCACAAGCATGCTCAGATTCCGGAAGATAACTCAAAAATTATTCTCTCTACTCTTTCACTTTTCCCACCTGGGTACTTCAGATGCACTTTCAGGAGTCCTTTCTCCATTCTGCATATTCTCTACCTCATCCTCCAAACACGCAACGCAAATACAGAGCAGCTGAGACCTGCCAAACCTTGTCATTGTCTTCCCTGCAGAGCTCCAGCAAGGTAAACAAGCCTAGCTTCTAGCCTGGCACCAGTGTGAAAGGCTCACTCCAGCCAGGGCAACGAGGGAAGGTGAGACGCCCAGCTAACCTTGCGCCGCCATGTTGACCCTTTGGTTTACATAAGTCATGTGCAAAAATCCAAAGCGTGGATGAAAACTGGAGAATCAATAACAAGCAGAGGTTGCAGACCAAGAAGAAGGAAGAAATTAAGCACCATGGTATTCCTGCAAAGAAATTAGATAACTGGGCTTAAGTGGTAGAACATAACCAGAACACCATCAACATGAACCACAGTAGGAAGTTTCCTATGAGGTTTTAGCAGGAGAGGGTCCAAATTTCAGCTGGTTTCAGGAATTGTTGGTGAGAAGAAGGAAGGACTTTCCATCCACTCTCCTTGGCTCAGTATCTGAGTGCATGAAATAACTGACTGAAGGCACATTCACAGGATAAAAAGTAAACGTGTTTATTAATTTTTCATGTGACACACAAGGGGGCATCACAGGAGGTAAAGAATCTGCCTGTCAGTGCAAGAGACGCAAGAGACATGAGTTCAGTCCCTGGGTCGGGAAGATCCCCTGGGGTAGGAAATGACAGCCCACTCCAATATTCTTGCTGGGATAATCCCATGGACAGAGGAGCCTGTCGGGCTACAGGGCATGAGGTCGCAAAGAGTCAGACATGAGTATGCACATAGGTATGGTCATCACAAGTGAGAAAAAGTGAATACTCCAAAATATATTGAGCTATGAGCTTATATACCGTCTTAGGAGGAAAAATGGAGAGTTATCGAAGGCTCTGAGGGGAGAGTAAATGATCTATAGGAAAAACGAATGAGCCTTTAATAGAATGAGTGGGAGATATGACTGCTTTTGACAAAGTTTGTCTGGGTGTGGTGTCAACTTTTATTCTCCTTCCCTGTGATAAGAGTCAGTCCACCCTGGTTGATGAAACTCTAGGATAGGGGATTCATGACAGCTGAGTTTCTTTTGATGGCTCTGTCTTTAGATAGCTAAGAGGATTTCAGGAAAAGCTTCTCCCTGTATTGCCTGTCTCTCAAGTGTCTTTAGCTCAAAATAATCAATACATCAAGGTGACATTTCTGGGGAGAGGTGGCATGTTCTAAACTCTCTCTGTGGTCAAGTATGTCTCTCCAAATTAACCACAGAAATGCTTCCAGGGAACTCTGAGAGGCTTGGTTCTTTATGCCTCAGCACAGAAAGAATTCAACAAGATTCAAAGTGATAGATTGTTGTTTACTTGCTAAGTACTGCCCAACTCTTTTGCAACCCCATGGACTGAGGCCCACCAGGTTCCTCTAACCATAGGGTTTCTTCAGGCAAGAATACTGGAGCGGGTTGACATTTCCTCCTCCAGGGGATCTTCCCAACCCAAGGACTGAACCTGCACCTCCTGTATTGAAAGGCAGATTCTTTACCACTGAGCCACCAGGGAAGAGCAAAGTAATAGATAAGTAATTTATGAGAACTGGATGCTTATGAGGCTTACAAGTAGGTGGGCAAGAGGGTGCTGTGCCTTGAGAACCCAGTGGGCTACATTTTTATAATCAAAGGAAAAGTAGGGAGAAGGAGAAGACCACTTTATTCCTCATTCTTGAGTAGACTCAGGCATCCATCCTCAGCTCCTTGCCCATATCGGGTGGGGGAGTTTTCTTGTCCCTACATGATCACGCTGGGACAGTCATGTCTCAGTGGAAATGAGAAATGAACAAAAAGGCGTACATACTAAAATATGACGCATCTCTTCAAGTTTGGGTATAATGTCACCGTTTCCTTATGTTTGTGTTTTAGCACGAAGGAGCATGTGCTAGGAATCACTCTTAATGGAGCTCACTGGGCAGGACATGGGTCTCATTCCACCACTGTTTACTATTGGGGTCATACCTCGTGTTTCTGCTGCATAGTTTCAATGCTAAGCAAGCCTGTTTTTTTGAGTGATTATGAATTTATAAGGGATCTCCAGCACTTTTTCTTTACTTACAATCCTGATGGGATTAACTGTTAAATCACTTACCTTCTTCTTTACCCCTATCATAAAGAGGGAGGAATTGTTCTTGTTGATCAGTGATGTAGCCTGAGCAAGTGGGTTTTATTAGAGAGAGACAAGGGCTCAAATCCTGGGTAAAAGTGAATGAGGAGAAATAGCTCTGAGAGACCAGGACATGTCAAAGCCACATGAGGTTCTCAGCCACACTGGGTCTCTCACATTACAAAGGGAAATAGGGAACCTTCACGCAATACAGAATGAGTGCCCTGCCCACAGCAGGAGCTCTGTGACTCTAAGTTGGAAATGGTTTTCTTTTTTTTGAATTAATTCATTTTAAAAATAAACTTTGACTTATTTGGTGTTCATAGTCTCTGGAGATGGTAAGGTTTTCAGAAGGAAACATGGTTTCTACTGGCTTAATGACTAGTGATAATATTAAATACAATTTCTATACAAAATTTTTAGATTTGCCTCATGATCTAGGAAGAAAGGGGGAAAATAGCAACATTCCTGAAAAAGAACTCTTCTCAAACCGATGTTTATGCAGATTAAGCCATGGTATTCAAAATCCATTTTAAACTTTCTTTCATCCTAAGTACCCTCAATGATGAATTTAGGATTTCATTCTTGCCATTTTAGAAAAAAAGAAAAAGCCACAATTTGCAAGCAAGATGATGAAAAATCACACAAAAAGCTATATATATATATATGTAAAAATATAAAGCTATATATATAAAGATATAAGGCAATATATATATATTACATGTGTGTCAATATATATACACACACACATATATATATTGCATGTGTGTGTGCTAAATCACTTCAGACATGTCCAACTCTTTGCATCCCTGTGGATTCTAGCCTGCCAGACTCCTCAGTCCATAGGATTCTCCAGACAAGAATACTGGAGTGAATTGCCATGCCATGCTCCAGGGCATCTTCCTGACTCAAGGATCGAACTCAAGTCTCTTGAGTCTCTTGCACTGCAGGCAAATTGCTTATCCACTGAACCATCTGGGAGGTATTTATAAAGATTTAGATCTATTGCAGCGGAAAAAAAAATCTGCAAAGCCATAGATTTTATGAGAGTAATCCTATCTGGCTCAAGACATTCCTAAGAAGAACTTTATACTAGAAACACAGAAGTGAATGAATTACAGCTCAGGGTAATTGGTTGGTCTTCCAGAAAGAAGGACTTCGAAAGAAAACTGGTTTCTATCAGGAAACAGAATTAGTAACCTAAGGGATATTCTACTGAATGGAAAGATCAGGAAGGTTTGGTATAACTCTATCAGGTCAGACATAAACCAGAAGAGCTGGTATGGACTCTGTAGAACCTTGACCCTGGGCTGCAAGTCAAGGAACCCAAGTAGGATTCAGAGAACTCCTTTGTAAGAAGCTTCAAGAATGGTTTCCACCCAAGACTGTGGGTTGAGCAGAGATTCACGTAAAATATATGAGTGCCTCATCACTGCCCATATGAAAACCGAGGGAAGTGTGATTTGAACTGGTAGCAATAACCAAGAAGCAAAACAGTCATTTTCTATGAGTACAGGGTTGTCCAGAATTCTCTCAGAAGCCAAATGCAGGTGACATTTTCCCATCAGGTCCTAATTCCCACCCATGAGGAGCCTGAGGAGAAAGCAAGTCAATGAGCTGATTCTGGATGCCTCTGTTAGGTAGAATCCTGAGATACTCCATCCAGAGCCCAGGAGGGCTGTGGAATGTTGAAGGCCAAGTACAGTTGTGAAGAAACAATAACTTATCATACACCCACTTTGCAAGCTGAAGACTGTTTTCAGCTGTGACTGTGTCATTATAATTAATGCAATCCATACAGCTGGCTAGCACATCAGACAGGTAAAATGAACCAGCTTCAGTCTCGTGAGAACTGGCTTTTATATCATCCCTTGAGCTGTTCACCTAGAAAAGCTAAAGGAAAGAAAAAAAAAATGCCCTTACAGTTTGTTCATTGTGCTTATCACAAATGCAGGAAGCTCACATTTGCATTGCTAATAGTCCTCTTTCAAAGTTTGTTGACATTTCAGCTGATCTTTAGTGTGCTTTCCTTTCAGTGTGATCTTTCCAGATGGTTGGATGGCATCACTGACTCAATCGAGAGAGTCTGAGAAAACTAGGAGACAGTGAAAGACAGGGAAGCCTGGCATGCTGCAGTCCATGGGGTTGAGAAGAGTCAGACATGACTTAGCAACCGAACAGCAACGATAACAAGTTAGTGTGCTGTAACACCTTTGGGCAAAGTCAGTTCTCCCTAGGAAGATGGGCAGCCATGAAATTAAAAGATCCTTTCTCCTTGGAAGAAAGCTATGACAAATTTAGACAGCATATTAAAAAGCAGAGACAATCATTTGGTTGACAAGGGTCCGTATAATGAAAGCTATGGTTTTTCCAGTAGTCAGTATGGATGTAACAGTGGGTCCATAAAGAAGGCTGAGGACTGAAGAATTGATCCTTTTGAATTGTGATACTGGAGAAAATTCTTGAGGGTCCCTTGGACTGCAAGGAAATCAAACCAGTCAATCCTGAAGGAAATCAATTCTGACTATTCATTGGAAGGACTGATGCTGAAGTTGAAGCTCCAATACTTTGGCCACCTGATGCGAAGAGTCTACTCATTGGAAAAGACCCAGATGCTGCGAAAGACTGAAGGCAAGAGATGAAGGGAGTGACAGAGGATGAAATGATTGGATGCATCACTGACTCAATGGACATGAGTCTGAGCAAGCTCTGGGAGATAGTGAAGGACAGAGAAGCCCAGCATGCTGTAGTCCATGGGGTTGCAAAGAGTCAGACAGGACTTACCAACGCATCCTTATGGAGCCTGAAGTAACATACACACACCCATACCCTAGTCCACAAAACTGGGTGTGCTAGCCCAAACCACCATGCTCTAGAACCCCAAAAGTGAATGATTGGGCTCTGTAAATAGGGAATGAGGGGGAAAATGTATATGTCCCTCAGGAGAAGGAACTTATAGATTTAAAGAACAATAGTATGGAAAAGTACAGAAACGTGCATTTATAATATGTACTAGAAGGTAAGGGCTTCCCAGGTAGCTCTAGTAAAGAATCTGCCTGCCAGTGCAGGTGATGCAGGAGATTAGGGTTAAACTCCTGGGTCGGGAAAATTCTCTGGAGAAGAAAATAGCAGCTCACTTCAGTATTCTTGCCTGGAAAATTCCATGGACAGAGGAGTCTGGGGAGCCATAGTCCATGAGGTCTCAAAGGATCAGACATGACCAAACAATTAAACATAGACTCTGGGGAATAAATCAGGATTTTTTTTTCCTGTAATTGGAAAAGAGGAGAAAGAAAATTCTCTACTAAGCATTAGTAGGCTTTAGTGGAGAGAGAATTGTCCAAACCTCTGTTTAATAAAAGAAATATTATGCTTCTTAGAATATGTATCCCAGATTAAATTAGGAAATGGTGGTACTGTTGAGGAATAGGTACTCAATCTGGAACCAACAGATTTAGAAAAGTCAGAGATAAGCTGTTATGGTTGGGAAGTATATAAGCAGCTGAATTTGAAATAAAAACTCTAATAGAAAATGTTACAAGCAATTCAAAAATGTAGACCAATATGTATTTTCACCAAAAGCAATGTCATCGTTAGAACATAGGTGGTATGATTTTTTTTAAGCTGGGTTTAATCCAGCTAGATAGGTAAGATTTAGTTGGAGACTTAAAATCTAATGTTGAAGTTGTATGGACAGAAAGCGTTTCCTTTCCTCCCTTCTCCGTGCTTTGGCTGGTCTAGTAATTAAATTAACATAAAAGATATTAAGAGGAGAAAAGCAAATTTCATATGTACAGGAATCCCATAAAAATATGGCACTCTCTGGCAGTCAGGTAATTGAAGGCTACATACCATCCTGAGCTAAGGAGAAGGGGTTAGGAGTCTGAGGCTTCAAAGAGGAGGAAAACAATTCAGAAGAAGATGAGAAGAGCAAATGTTTGGTGAACAGATGTTTGCCAGACCATGCAGATAAGTCTTTCTTATCTTTGGTAATAGCTCACTTTCTGGCACAGAAATATATTAATTACATTATAGATTTCTAAATTATAATTTTTTAAGGCAATTGAGGGTGAGGTAAAAAGCTCTTCCGGAGCCTACTGGGCCCTAACTATCTGCCCTTGCCAAAGTGACTTTCCAGGTGTCACTAGTGGTAAAGAACCCACCTACCAATGCCAGAGACACAGGTTCAATCCCTGGGTCTGGAAGATCCCCTGGAGCAGGAAATGGCAGCCCACTTCAGGTTTCTTGTCTGGGAAACCCCAAGACAGAGGCACCTGACAGGCTGAAGTCTATGCGGTCACAAACAACTGGACATGGCTTAGAGGCTGAATGTCAACACCCGATATATATTTACAGCATATTTGCTTTATCCATTCATCTGTTGAAGGACACTTATTTTTTTTCCCTGTCTTGGCTATTGTAGATAGTGCTGCAATGAAAGTGGAGGTGAAGATATCTCTTTAAGAGGATGATTCCATATCCTTTGGATCTATTCCCAGAAGTGGGATTGCTAGATCAGGTGGTAGTTCAGTTTATGATTTCTTGCGGAACTTCCGTACTATTTCAGCAACGGCGGAACCAATTTCCGTTCCCAGTAGTGCACATTCTCACCAGCACTGGTTTCCTCTTGTCTTCTTTAGGACAGCCATTCTAAAAGGCGTGAGCTGATGTCGCACTGCGAGGTTGACTTGCATTTTCTTGACAATTAGTGATGCTGAGCACCTTTAGCTCTGTTTGTTGGCCCGGTGAATGTCTTCTTTAGAAAACTGTCTATTCATGTTCATTACACTCTTTTAATTGGGCGTTTGGGATTGAGGTGTCTGAGTTCTTTTCAATATTTGGAGGATTAATCGTTGTAGGATATATGGCTTGCAAATATTTCCTCCCATCCTGTATGTTGCCTTTTCGTTGTGTTGATGATTTCCTTTGCTGGGCAGAAAGTTTTTAGTGTGATGTGGCCCCATGTGTTTGTTTCTGCTTTTGTTGCCTCTGCTTTGGGTGTCAAATAAGAAAAGTCATTGCCAAGACCCATTTCAGAAGTTTACTCTCTGTATTTTTTCTAGGAGTTTTGTGGTTTCACGTTTTATGTTCAAGTCTTTAATCCATGTTTAGTTGATAATGTAAGATAGGGGTCCAGTTTCTTTTTTCTTTTGCTTGTGACTATCTGCATGTACCAGATGGATGCTTTCCACTGTCATTTGTTGAAGAGCCTATCCTTTCCCCATGGCATATTACTGGCCCCCTTGTTGAAAATTAGTTGACTGTGTATCCATGAGCTTATTTCCGTGCTCTCTATTCTGTTACAGTGAGCTATGTCTCATTATTATGCCAATACCATACTGTAGAAAGTAGGGAAAACCACTAGACCATTCAGGTATGACCTAAATCAAATCCCTCACGATCATACAGAAAAAGAAAGAAAGTGATAAGTTGCTCAGTCATGTCTGACTCTTTTTGACCCCATGGACTGTAGCCTATCAGGCTCTTCTGTCCATGGTATTTTCCAGGCAAGAGTACTGGAATGGGTTGCCATTTCCTTGTCCAAGGATGTTCCTGACCCAGGGATTGAACCTGGGTCTCCCATATTGTAGGCAGATGCTTTTAATGTCTGAGTCACCAGGGAAGCCTATGATTATACAGTCGAAGTGACAAATAGATTCAAGGGATTAGATCTGATAGAGTACCTGAAGAACTATGGAAGGAAGTTTGTGACACTACAGGAGGCAATGATCGACCATCCCCAAGAAAAAGAAATACAAAAAGGCAAAATGGTTGTCTGAGGAGGCCTTACAAGTATAGCTGTGAAAAGAAGAGACGCGAAAGGCAAAGGAGAGAAGGAAAGATATACCCATTTGAATGCAGAGTTCCAAAGAATAGCAAGGAGAGATAAGAAAGCCTTCCTCAGGGATCAATGCAAAGAAATAGAGGAAAACAATAAAGACTAGAGATTTCTTCAAGAAAATTAGAGATACCAAGGGAACATTTCATGCAAAGATGGGCACAATAAAGGACAGAAAAACTAACAGAAGCAGAAGATAGTAAGAAGAGGTGGCATATATACAAAGAAGAACTATACAAAAAAGATCTTCATGACCCAGATAACCACGATGATGTGATCACTCACCTAGAGCCAACCATCCTGGAATGTGAAGTCTAGTGGGCCTCAGGAAGCAGCACTATGAACAAAGCTAGTGGAAGTGATGGAATTCCAGCTGAGCTCTTTCAAATCCTAAAAGATGATGCTGTGAAAGTGCTACACTGATTATGTCAGCAAATTTGGAAAACGCAGCAGTGGCAACAGGACTGGAAAAGGTCAGTTTTCTTTCCAGTCCAGAAAAAGGGCCACAGACTGCTCAAACTACTGCACAATTGCACTAATCTCACACGCTAGCAAAGTAATGCTCAAAATTCTTCATGCCAGGTTTCAACAGTACATGAACTGTGAACTTCCAGATGTTCAAGCTGGAAAGGCAGAAGAACCAGAGATTAAATTGCCAACATCCGCTGGATCATCGAAAAAGTGAGAGAGTTCCAGAAAAACATCTATTTCTGCTTTATTGACTATGCCAAAACCTTTGACTGTATGAATCACAACAAATGTGGAAAATTCTTAAAGAGATGGGAATGCCAGACCACATGACCTGGCTCCTGAGAAATCTGTATGCATGTCAAGAAGCAACAATTAGAACTGGACATGGAACAATAGGCTGGTTCCAAATTGTGAAAGGAGTACGTCAAGGCTGTATATTGTCACCCTGCTTATTTAACTTATATGCAGAGTACATCATGAGAAATACTGGACTGGATGAAGCACAAGCTGGAATCAAGACTGCTGGGAGAAATATCAATAACCTCAGATATGCAGATGACAGCACCCTTATGGCAGAAAGTGAAGAGGAGCTAAAGGGCCTCTTGATGAATGTGAAAGAGGAGAGTGAAAAAGTTGGCTTAAAGCTCAACATTCAGAAAACTAAGATCATGGCATCTGGTCCCATGACTTCATGGCAAATAGATGGGGAAACAATGGAAACAGTGGCAGATTTTATTGTCTTGTGCTCCAAAATCACTGTGGACAGTGACTTCAGCCATGAAATTAAAAGACACTTGCTCCTTGGAAGAAAAGTTATGACCAACCTAGGCAGCATATTAAAAAGCAGAGACATTATTTTGCCAACAAAGGTCTATCTAGTCAAATCTTTTGTTTTTCCAGTAGTCATATATGGATGTGAGAGTTGGACTATAAGGAAAGCTGAGTGCCAAAGAATTGATGCTTTTGAACTGTGATGTTGGAAAAGGTTCCTGAGGGTCCCTTGGACTGCAAGGAGATCCAACCAGTCCATCCTAAAGGAAATTAGTCCTGAACATTCAGTGGAAAGACTGATGTTAAAGCTGAAACTCCAATACTTTGGCAACCTGATACGAACAGTTGACTCATTGGAAAAGACTCTGATGCTGGGAGGGATTGGGGGCAGGAGGAGAAGGGGACGACAGAGGATGAGATGGCTGGAGGGAACCACCAACTCGATGAACATGAGTTTGAGTGAACTTTGGGAACTGGTGATGGACAGGGAGGCCTGGCGTGCCTCCCATGGGGTCACAAAGAGTCAGACACGACTGAGAGACTGAACTTAACTGAACTGAACACTGGGATAAAATTCACGTAACATATATTTCACCTATTTAAAGGGTACAATTAATCAGTTTTTGGTATATTCAGAGTTGAGCAATGGTTATCATGACCAATATTTGAACATTTTTATCACTCCAAAACCATTTTTAATGTATCACATACCCACACATAATATTTAGAACATACTTAGCACATGATAAGTGTTCATTACATTATTATTATCTCAAATGAATTGTGAACTCTGACTTGATATTGTTGAATCTGGATAACATGAACTGAGTGCCAAAGCTGAGTGCCATCTCATCCTCTGTCATCCTCTTCTCCTCCTACCTCCAATCGTTCCCAGCATCAGGGTTTTTCCAGTGAGTCAGTTCTTTGCATCAAGTGGCCAAAGTATTCTAGTTTCAGCTTCAGCATCAGTCCTTCCAATGAATATTCAGGACTAATTTCCCTTAGGATGGACTGGTTGGATCTCCTTGCAGTCCAAGGGACTCTCAAGAACATTCTCCAACACCACAGTTCAAAAGCATCAATTCTTCTGCGCTCAGCTTTCATTAAACTATTATTTTGTGTATGTTTTATATTTTGTGCAATAATGGTTTTTAAGTGCTATTAATATAACCTTCTTTTTTCCTTTCCTTAATTCTTTAAAAATCGACTTCCTTTCATTTTTTTCCTTTTGTCTCCCAGCTCACTGATAGTCACATTTCCTGACCATTTTTCTCTATAATAAGAAGCTTGCAGGACAGACAGCTGTACTGTGACAATTTTGATCACAGTTATGATCACAGAGAGGCAGTACCAGGTAGCCAGTATAGGGCAGAGGGCAAGGATGTGGTGTAGATTCACCAAGAGCAGAAGTCGGGTAAAAAGAGAGAATGTCTAGGCTTACACCACTGATGAAAGGAGAGGTTATTCTAAATACAAGGACCCCAACTGGACTCCAAGCTTCCATTTCACCTCTATATTTTTTGAAAATTACTTCCCTGTTTTGTTTTCAACAATTGAAGTACAGCTGATTTACAATGTTGTGTTAGTTTTGGGTGTACAGCATCACTTCCCTGCTTTGACGTCTAGAAAAATACGATATTCTTATCTTGGCTTTGGCTACTAAGCAAAGAAGCAAGGTGTGGGGGTAGGGGTAAAGTAAAGATGAGGACACTGAAGAAAGAAGACAGAACATGAATTTACTATGCACAGAATCAGGCATCCCATTGTCAGGGCCCATGAACAGCTTCTCTGTATATGGCTGGGGAGCTGTGCCTCCTGGAGCCTGGTCTCATGTTCCTGGCATTTAATTAGTGAAAATGTGAAGGAAGTACAAGGAGTAAGACAACTTACTTATCTTTCTTTTCATCTTTTCTATCTAGTTATCATTTTGTACAGTTCCTGGGACATTTTCTTAACTTTATCTTTTGGTCCTTCTCTTGAATTTTTTTTCTTCTCTCTTTTGCAAATTTCTAAGATTAAACATTCATTTAATTATCTCTTTGTTATAATAATCCACTCTTGTTTTACAGATGCACCATCTCTTAACTCTCTGTAGATGTTAATAACAGTTTTTTGGAAGTTCCCTTTTCTCTGCTGTGTTTGCTCCTCAGCAATTTATTTTTTTTTTCTGTTTGTTTTTGGTCTCTCATCTTTCATAGTGGAGACCGTCTTCATCTTGCTGATGGTCTTTGGTGTCACTTCAAAGAGGGAGGTTTAATAAGATGGCTGGAGCTTAATGATTTTAGGGGCTTAAAATTTTTGGCCATTTTGTTGTTATCTTTGAGGCTTTTCTCTTGGGCTATTCAGATGCTTTAGAAAAGTAATCTAATCTTCACACTAGACCAGAACTTTATGCAATGGTAGTAGAGTTCTGGATCTGTACTGTCCAATATGGCAATCTAGTACTTTGAATGTGCGTTTGAGAAACTGAGTTTTAAATTTTATTTAATTTTGTGGCTAGTGGTACTGCTCTTGAAGTGTGCTCTCTGAGAGGCACTACATGTAAATATTCATTTAATTCCCCTCTTTTCAGTACAGTACTTCTATCTTCAACTCTATCTGGTGTTCTTTTCCAGAAAAGAAACCCTTTTATCTTTCACTAGTGTTGGGAAGAGAAGTCACCCCAGCTGGGCTGAGCTGAGGGTGGCGTCTCAGAGTCTGACTTCTCAACATTCTGTTGTCAGCCTCCCCTTCACACCCACGTCTAGAAGTGCCCAGTGATGCCAGTTCCTGAGTCTTTTGGGGTTGCTTTTTTGTTTTATCTGTATTAATTAGGATTAGGATTCTTGATTTTTTAGATCAGTCACTCTTGTCCCTCTGCTGCTGCTAAGTCGCTTCAGTCATGTCTGACTCTGTGCAACCCCATAGACGTCAGCCCACCAGGCTCCGCCGTCCCTGGGATTCTCCAGGCAAGAACACTGGAGTGGGGTGCCATTTCCTTCTCCAACACATGAAAGTGAAAAGTGAAAGTGAAGTTACTTAGTCGTGTCTGACTCTTAGTGACCCCATGGACTGCAGCCTACCAGGCTCCTCTGTCCATAGGACTGGAGTGGAGTGCCATTGCCTTCTCCACTTGTCCCTCTAGTTCTTAGCTTTCAAGATTCTGTTACTGTTGTGTCCTCTTCTTTTTTCTTATCCTTGTGAGGTTTAGGATTATTTTAATAGTATTTCAGGAGGGAGTAAAAGTGGATGAGTGTGTTTAATTTTCTATCTTTAGTAGGAAATTCCTAAAAGACCTATTTATTTAATTTTTCAAACTTTAAACTTTTTATTTTGTTTTGGGTTATAGCCAATTGACAATGTTGTTGTAGTTTCAGGTGAACAGCAAAGGGACTCGGCCATACATGTGTATGTATCCATTCTCCCCTCCCATCCAGGCTGGCACATAACACTGAACAGAGTTCCATGTGCTACACAATAGGTCCTTGTTGGTTATCCATTTTGAAGATAGCAGTATGTACGTCACTATCCCAAACTCCCTAACTATCCCTTCCCCCCTGGCAACCAGTTTCTAAGTCTGTGAGTCTCTTTCTGTTTTGTAAATAAGTTCATTTGTATCATTTCATTTTAGATTT
>SJYC01010761.1:0-28343 GCA_006408675.1 Madoqua kirkii | reverse complement strand
GTGCTTTGGCTGGTCTAGTAATTAAATTAACATAAAAGATATTAAGAGGAGAAAAGCAAATTTCATATGTACAGGAATCCCATAAAAATATGGCACTCTCTGGCAGTCAGGTAATTGAAGGCTACATACCATCCTGAGCTAAGGAGAAGGGGTTAGGAGTCTGAGGCTTCAAAGAGGAGGAAAACAATTCACAAGAAGATGAGAAGAGCAAATGTTTGGTGAACAGATGTTTGCCAGACCATGCAGATAAGTCTTTCTTATCTTTGGTAATAGCTCACTTTCTGGCACAGAAATATATTAATTACATTATAGATTTCTAAATTATAATTTTTTAAGGCAATTGAGGGTGAGGTAAAAAGCTCTTCCGGAGCCTACTGGGCCCTAACTATCTGCCCTTGCCAAAGTGACTTTCCAGGTGTCACTAGTGGTAAAGAACCCACCTACCAATGCCAGAGACACAGGTTCAATCCCTGGGTCTGGAAGATCCCCTGGAGCAGGAAATGGCAGCCCACTTCAGGTTTCTTGTCTGGGAAACCCCAAGGACAGAGGCACCTGACAGGCTGAAGTCTATGCGGTCACAAACAACTGGACATGGCTTAGAGGCTGAATGTCAACACCCGATATATATTTACAGCATATTTGCTTTATCCATTCATCTGTTGAAGGACACTTATTTTTTTTCCCTGTCTTGGCTATTGTAGATAGTGCTGCAATGAAAGTGGAGGTGAAGATATCTCTTTAAGAGGATGATTCCATATCCTTTGGATCTATTCCCAGAAGTGGGATTGCTAGATCAGGTGGTAGTTCAGTTTATGATTTCTTGCGGAACTTCCGTACTATTTCAGCAACGGCGGAACCAATTTCCGTTCCCAGTAGTGCACATTCTCACCAGCACTGGTTTCCTCTTGTCTTCTTTAGGACAGCCATTCTAAAAGGCGTGAGCTGATGTCGCACTGCGAGGTTGACTTGCATTTTCTTGACGATTAGTGATGCTGAGCACCTTTAGCTCTGTTTGTTGGCCCGGTGAATGTCTTCTTTAGAAAACTGTCTATTCATGTTCATTACACTCTTTTAATTGGGCGTTTGGGATTGAGGTGTCTGAGTTCTTTTCAATATTTGGAGGATTAATCGTTGTAGGATATATGGCTTGCAAATATTTCCTCCCATCCTGTATGTTGCCTTTTCGTTGTGTTGATGATTTCCTTTGCTGGGCAGAAAGTTTTTAGTGTGATGTGGCCCCATGTGTTTGTTTCTGCTTTTGTTGCCTCTGCTTTGGGTGTCAAATAAGAAAAGTCATTGCCAAGACCCATTTCAGAAGTTTACTCTCTGTATTTTTTCTAGGAGTTTTGTGGTTTCACGTTTTATGTTCAAGTCTTTAATCCATGTTTAGTTGATAATGTAAGATAGGGGTCCAGTTTCTTTTTTCTTTTGCTTGTGACTATCTGCATGTACCAGATGGATGCTTTCCACTGTCATTTGTTGAAGAGCCTATCCTTTCCCCATGGCATATTACTGGCCCCCTTGTTGAAAATTAGTTGACTGTGTATCCATGAGCTTATTTCCGTGCTCTCTATTCTGTTACAGTGAGCTATGTCTCATTATTATGCCAATACCATACTGCTTTGACTTCTGTAACATTGTAATATAGTTTGAAACCAGGAAACATGATGACTCCAGCCTTGTTTTTCTTACTCAGGATTGCTTGAACTATTTGAGGCCTTTTGTGTTTCCATACAAATTTTAGGCCTGTTTTTTCTATTTCTATG
Source organism: Madoqua kirkii (assembly GCA_006408675.1). Taxonomy (NCBI): domain Eukaryota; kingdom Metazoa; phylum Chordata; class Mammalia; order Artiodactyla; family Bovidae; genus Madoqua; species Madoqua kirkii. The sequence goes on along the minus strand of SJYC01010761.1, from coordinate 26,577 downwards.
AAAAATGCCATTGGTATTTTGAGTTCCATTGAATCTATAAATTGCTTTGGATAGTACAAACATTTTAACAATATTAATTTTTCCAATCCATGAACACAAATATCCACCTATTTGTGTCTTCTTCAGTTTCTGCCATCTATGTTTTAGAGTTTTCAGAGCACTTTATTGCTTTTTAGAATTCATGGTATTTACATCTTTATCACAATATAAGCATCTCTAATTCATTTGGTAAAATGTGTTTTATAGAAACATACACACACACTATGAGTTCAGAAATACACCGTACATATGTAACCCTTAATTTATGACAGTATTGCCCTGACAAATCAGTGAGAAAAGGATCAAAAGATTGTCTTACAAATACATTGTGGTAGGACATGCAGGTGTCCATAGAGAAAAAAATGAAATGGCCTCACCTCGAACCACAAAGATCAGTTCCAGGTAGATTTAAAACCCAAGTGTAAAGGCAAACTAAAAAGGATTTTATGAACTAAAATAGAATATCTTTATGAACTTAGAGGTAGTTTTCTTTTTTAAATTTTATTTATTTGTTTATTTTTGGCTGCGCTGGGTCTTCATTGCTGTGAGGGCTTTTCTCTAGTTGCAGCAAGCAGGGGCCACTTTCAGTTTCAGCGCACGGGCTTATTGCGGTGCCTTCCCTTGTTGCAGAGCACAGGCTCTAGCCTCACGAGCCTCGTAGTTGCAGCATGTGGGCTCAGTAGTTGCAGCTCCTGGCCTCTAGAGCACAGGCTCAATGACTACGGTGCATGGGTTCAGTTGCCCCACGGCACGTGGGATCTTCCCAGATCAGGGATCGAATCTGTTCCTGCATTGGCAAGCAGATTCTTTACCGATGAGCTACCAGGGAAACCAGGGGTAGTTTTCACAAACATGAATTAACAAAAAGAAAAAGAAAGCTAAGTTTCCCTGGAAACAAAAGTAGGTATCAGCACATAGAACATTTTTATGTTTTACATATTTGAAATTCATTATGTGCAATTCCTTTTAATTACTTCTTTTACTCTCCCTATTAATTATATAATTTTGGTCAACAATATGAAACCTTAGAAGCTGTTTGTAGTCGTACAGAGTGAAATAACAAGCTCATTTCTAAATTTAAACAGTGTCAACAGCGAGTAATTGATCATTTTCATTACAGAGACCTTGCTTTAGGAAAGAGTGTACTTATAATGAATTTTAATTAATAAACACATTCATTGTTTAAAAATACACAATCCACCTAGAAAGAGGATCATAGAGCCCAGCCAGGCGTCCGTTCCCGGAGGATTCCGTGGCTTCCAGTTGACCACCTGCTTGCTGTGTTTGCTTTCTTTCTCTTCTTCCCCTGGAAAACAGCAGGAAGCCAGCCTTCCACTTTCTCCAGGAGGGCTTGCTGCTGAGGAAAAAGGCAGAAATGGCGATCTGTGTTGGGTCCCCGGGTCCCGATGAGGCTCTGGGTGGGGGTTTACGGGCTGGCACCATATTTGGGGTGCCGTGAACCTTGTGTCATGGACGCCTGGAAGAGTCTTGGAGAGCCCCAGTTTCCTCAGGCCATGTTCAGAGAACGTCCACCCTGGTTGGTTGGTTGGTTGGTTGGTTGGTTGGTTGGTTGGTTGGTTGGTTTTTTCGTGTAGCGAGGGAAACGGATTTAATGATATGGGATCATTATAAAGAGAGCCACTACTGGACTGCGCGCTGTGACGCGGAGTCTCTGGGCTGCATAGAGAAGTCCTTCCGGTTCCAGGAGAGATACCCTGGGACCCACAAGCTGAGATACAGATAAGAGAGCAGAAGATTTATACACAGATTGGACCCCAGCGCAGCAAGTCCCTAGTGAATAGCTGGTGTCAATCAAACCATGTTTAATGTAGGAGCTATTCATAGTGAAGTTAGTTTTCCCTCCAGAAAGACTTCCATAGCAAAATGAAATCATGGTTTGCACATTGCAAAGCTTTAAAATAATTCAGGATTTATATCCGACTTAGCCTATTTAGCTACTTGCTTTGCTAATATATACTGGTTATTTCAACTACTGTAAAATAATAACTATATTTGAGTAACTCAATAAATATGCATTTTTAAATCTGAATTTTACAGCATAGAATTTGATTACTTTTCATGTTTTAAAAAGGACAAAATACAGGAGTATTTATCTGTATATTTTTCTGTAACATTTTCTGAAAGACTCTTGGAGAGTATCTCAAGAGGATTGCTTCTCTGGCGGGGGGAGAACAGAATAGCCCTCAGTAAGATAAGCAGAACACATCAGAGAATCTGTTTTCTTTTGGGTTGTGTTTAGATGCACTATGGCACATAATAGAAATTCTGGAAACACCCAAGGGAAAGTTTGCATCTCCAGATTTTTCCTGCATCTGGATAGAGTTGGTGGCAGAGATTTGAATGAAATTTTGTTAGTTTGAGAAGGTCATTGTGTGTGTTAGTTGCTCAGTCATATCTGACTCTTTGCAACCCATAGACTGTAGTCCGCCAGACTCCTCTGTCCACAGGATTCTTCAGGCAAGAATACTGGAGTGGGCTGCCGTGCCCTTCTCCAGGGGATCCTCCCAACCCAAGGAGATTTGAACCCAGAGCCTCCTGCACTGCAGACAGGTTCTTTACCATCTGAGCCACCATTAGAAGCTCATTAGAAGAACCAAATGGTACTGAGCCTTTACGCTGCCCAAAGGCTGAGGTGCCCACGCTGAGGCACATGCAGACACCCTTTCTTGTGATGAGCTGAACTGCACCCTCCACCCCAGCAAAGATTCATTCCTTGATGTCATAACCCCCTAGAATATCCAAATGTGACTTGATAATAGGGTCTCTAAAGAGGTGATTAAGTTAAAATGAGGCCGTTAGGGTGGATCCTTACATGATGCAACTGGTGCCCTTTTAAGAAGAGGAGATTAAGTTCTAGAGCAAAGATCATGTAAGGATTCAGTGGCAAGGTGGTCTTCTCAAATCAAGGAGAGAGGCCTCAGAAGAAACCAGATTTGCTAACACTTTGATCTTGGACTTTTCGCCTCCAGAGCTGTGAAAAAAAATTAATTTCTATTGTTTAAGCCACCCCATCAGTGGTATTTTGTTATGGAAGTCCTAGCAAACTAATCATTTTCTTATACCCAGACTCTGAAATAACCACGAACCCCTGGGTTCTCCTGTGAGATTTTAGTTTATCCTCTACTTTTTTTATCTCTGTCAAAAATCAGTTATATTTTTTAAAATACGTAACATATTTCCTTCTTTCAAGAATCAAAAAAATATACATACACATACAATGGAAGCTTTTCTCTCACCTCTAGCCTCCATCTATCCCATACTATGTTATTACCATATTTTTGTGAAGCTTTTTTATTGTAATATAGAAGGCATCTAGAAAAGCATACAAGATCAAACGTGGCGTAACTCAGTGATTTATCCCCAAGCAATTACTCATGTAACCATCACAGATGAAAATACAAAATGGAGTGGTACCAGCAGCCTGAAAGTCCCCCTCGGAACCATCAATGCTCTCTCCTTCCCAAAGTATGGGCTATTCTGACTTGTAATAGAGGAAGTTTGCTTTGCAAGTTTCCTTATATAAATGAAATCCTGCCTGGATTTTCCGCCTGGATTGCTTTTTCTCACTGTTAAATTTGTCAGGCTCAGCCATGTCGTGGTGCATAGCTGTGGCTGATGCCATTGTCATAGCACCCCGTGCTATAAATAGGCCACCGTTTAAAGCGATGATGGACTCTTGAGTTTGTTTCCAATTTTGAGCTGGTCAAATAATGCCATTCCAGTTCATATCTGCAGATGCACTGCACGTGTTTTGTTGTTGTTGCTGGATCTATTAACGTTTTATCTCAAAGCAGATTTGCTGGATCAAAGACTGTCAATCTTCAGCTGTAGTAGATGACGCAAAAGGCTTTGTTAAAAGCAGTTTTATCATGTACATGTCTGCATGAGTGACAAAATTCGTCATTCCACATACTGACCATCACAGGGTAATGGCAATTTTTAGAAATATTTTTTAGGAGTTCTAGTAGCTGTGTTCAGTTCAGTTCAGTCACTCAGTCGTGTCCAGTTCTTTGCAACCCCATGAACTGCAGCACACCAGGCCTCCTTGTCCATCACCAACTCTCGGAGTCTACCCAAACTCTTGTCCATTGAGTCAGTGATGCCATCCAACCATCTCATCCTCTGTCATCCCCTTCTCCTGCCTTCAATCTTTCCCAACATCAGGGTCTTTTCCAATGAGTCAACTCTTTGCATCAGGTGGCTAAAATATTGGAGTTTCAGCTTGAGCATCAGCCCTTCCAGTAAGCCCCCAGGACTGATCTCCTATGGGATGGACCTGTTGGACCTCCTTGCAATAGTTGTGCAATGACATCTAATCAAGGTTTCAGTGTTCATTTCTCTGATGCTCATGAGACTGAGCAATTTTTTAGGTTTATGGGTCTTGTGGATTTCCAAAAATGATAGTTATAGTCTCTTACTTTCCCAGTGAAATGTTTGTCTTTCTTCTCAATAATCAGTAGGAATTGTTTATGTATATTAGGTATGTGCCTTTTTCAGTTACATGTATTGCAAATTTCTTTTCTCACTTTGTGGATTTCTTTTTTACTCTTTTCACGTTACCTTTTAGTAGCATTTTGTAATTCTTAACTTTACTAGAGCCCTATTTTTTTTTTTTAACTGGAGTTATTGTCTATCTTAATCTATTCAGGTTACTATAACAATACCATTGACCGGGTGGTTTATTACAGTTGTTCAGTCACACAGTCACGCCCAACTCTTTGTGACCCCATGGACTGCAGCACACCAGGCTTCCCTGGCCTTCACCATCTCCTGGAGTTTGCTCAGACTCATATCCATTGAATCGGTGATGCCATCCAACCATCTCATCCTCTGTCATTCCCTTCTCTTCCTGCCCTCAATCTTTCCCAGCCTCAGGGGCTTTTCCAGTGAGTCAGTTCTTCATATCAGGTGGCCAAAGTATTGGAGCTTCAGCTTCAGCATCAGTCCTTCCAGTGAATATTCAGGGTTGGTTTCCTTTAGAATTGACTGGTTTGATCTTGCAGTCCAAGGGAATCAGCCATAAGTATTTGTGTGTGTGTGTGTGTGTGTGTACACACACTGCAGGAATTAGCAATATGTACACGTATATCACTAGCACCACCTGGGAAGCCCAATATATGCCTTAATGTTTAACTTGGGCTTCCCAGATGTCTCATCGGGTAAAAAATCCCATGCAATGTGGGAGACACAGGAGATCTGGTTTGACCCCTGTGTCAAGAAGGTCCCCTTGAGAAGGGAATGGCTACTCACTCTAGTATGCTTGCCTCAAGAATTCTATGGACAGAGGAGCCTGGCAGGCTGCAGTGCATAGTGTCACAAAGAGTCAGAACTGAGCAATTTACACTTTCAGTGTTTTATCACTAGCACCACCTGGGAAGCCCAATAATGCCTTAATGTTTAACTTGGGCTTCCCAGATGTCTCATCGGGTAAAAAATCCCATGCAATGTGGGAGACACAGGAGATCTGGTTTGACCCCTGTGTCAAGAAGGTCCCCTTGAGAAGGGAATGGCTACTCACTCTAGTATGCTTGCCTCAAGAATTCTATGGACAGAGGAGCCTGGCAGGCTGCAGTGCATAGTGTCACAAAGAGTCAGAACTGAGCAATTTACACTTTCAGTGTCTAATTTAAGAAATCTTTCCCTACGCCCAAATCGTGAGGACATTCTGCTATGCTATTTCCTAAGAGTGTACTTTATATTTTATTTTCAAATTTACCTTCATCTGGAATTGGTTTTTGTTACTAGTATAAAAGAGGGGCCAACCTTCATTTCTTTTCCTTCATCCCCTAGCATCATTTATTGACAAGTCTTTCCTTTTCCTCAAACATTTTACAGTCAACTGTATCATAAATCAAAGGTCTATAAATGTGTAGGTCTGCTTCTGAGCTTTCTTTTTATGCTATTCCATCATTCTATTTTTTTTCTCTTTCTATACCATTAGTACTTTTTACTTTAACTTTGTTCAAGTTTTGATATCCAGTGGAATTAGTCATCCTGTTGCATCTTTTTCTGTCAAATGTGTCTACAGATTTACATACCAGTGAAGACATGTAATGGTTTAAAAACAAAATCTCTTTCTCCTTCTCTTTGGAAAAATGATTTGGGGTTAACTCTCTAACTCTAGGGGCTTCCCTGGTATCTCAGCAGATAAAGAATCCACCCGAAATGCAGGAGACATAGGTTCAGTCCCTGGGTTGAGAAGATCCCCTGGAGAAGGGCATGGCTACCCACTCCAGTAACCTTGCCTGGAGAATCCCAGGGACAGAGGAGCCCAGCAGGCTGCAGGCCACAGGGCTGCAAAGAGTCAGACACGACTGAGTATGCGTGCATTGCACTACTGCTCCAACTCTGCTGCTGCTGCTGCTAAGGCGCTTCAGTCGTGTCTGACTCTGTGCGACCCCATAGACGGCAGCCCACCAGGCTCCCCCGTCCCTGGGATTCTCCAGGCAAGAACACTGGAGTGGGTTGCCATTTCTAGTCTCTCAGAAATTGGTGAGTTAGAATATCAGCTATGTTTCTAGACACATACCATATGCTAAAGAAATGACCCTAACTGGTAAGGTGCTTCTGAGTTTGGGAGGACTGTGGGTGAAATAAATAGCTTGGGGGCTTATCTGAGTCTGCAGCATTCTTGTAATTGTACACACAATTGTACACACAAGCAATTACATTATTGTAATTGCTTGGACCCATAAGAACTATGCCTATGAGTCTGTGATAGAAGATATTTTGTCCTGTATGTCCTGGGGCTTCTAAGCTGGAGTGGCACCAACACCCACTCGATATTGCTTGTGTTGCGCACTTGAATTGACTTGAAGACCCAAGAGCAGCCCCTAAACTCTAAGGAGACACAACCCCTTCTAATGTCCCCGACTAGTACTAATCCTATTTATAATTAGTCCTGATTTGAGTCCTTCTAAATAAACTGATGTCAAGAAAGAGTCCTTGCCATTTTTCACAGAAATGGAAAAAACAACCCTAAAACTCATATAGAACCACAGAAGACCCCCAAGAAGCCAAAGCAATCCTGGTAAAGAAGATGGTCAAAGAAAGAGAAATGAGGTGGTCAAAGAAATATGAGGTTCTTTGGTCACAGACCAATTGAAGAAAGTCTCCCATATCAGTTTTTATTGCATCCTTCTTAGCAGTAACTTGTACTATCTGAGTGTCATCTCATTCTATTCAAAATTGCGTTTCTGCCCCAAGCCTGGTCCGCTATTTAGGGTCAAGCTCTAGCCTTTCAGCTCTCTTCTTCCTTTACACTCAAAGCTGCTGACCACTGCATGCAAACACCATCTCGACAACTCACCCCTTGGCTCACCTTTCCCGCAAGCCTAGCAAAACCGTTGTGATCCTGGAGTGATGACAGTTTAGGCTCTCAGCTGGGATCCTTCTGGCGCATACTTCCTGCAATGTACAAGGGAAAATAATAACCAGTGCTTATTGAGGGCTGAGAAAAGCAGTAGAATTACCTGGTAGATTGCATAATTCAGCATCTGGAACTGATGAATGTGTGTGTGCGTGCGTGCAAAGTCACTTCAGTCACGTCTGACTCTCTGTGACACTATGGACTGTAGCCCACCAGGCTCCTCTGTCCTAGGACAAGCCAAGGGAGGTTTATGCAACTACTGGCATCACCAGAGGCAAGATCTGAAGCAGGAAAAGGCAAGGAAACCCAATGCATGCAGTGATACCCCATGCCTAGCAATGATTAACTGCTAATGTGAGTCTGGCTTTCGCTACTGATGTTATTAAAGGTCCAACTGTATTCAATTTAAATATATACCTAAATTTGGATTGCCAGTAATCAGCCTGCCAAATATAAACATATTTCAGAAGGACAAGGAAAAATAAAAAATTATATAATAGTGATGATAATATGCAGCAATGTTTGAGCAGAATCAGTTGAATATTGTCTCCTATTCCAAGAATGTTAAAAACAAGATTCTGGGATCAGAAGAGAGGGGGCATTGATGCATCAGGCTCTCTCCCTGGGTTGCCCAGGGACACTCTCTCTGCCAAAGATGCTATATCCAAGTATTTGGATCTTTCTTTCTTATCTTTTGAAGCCCTAGAAATAAGCCTTTCCCTTCTTTCCTATAGCTCGTGGTTATTAGTAGCAGCCTTCATGTAGGTAATGATTCAGTGCAACACGGAGTGGGTGATGTTAAGGGCCTCCCTGGTGGTTCAGGTAAAGAATCTGCCTGTAGTATGGGAGACCTGAGTTCAATCCCTGGTCCAGGAAGATTCCCTGGAGAACAGAATGGCTGTCCACTCCAGTATTCTTGCCTGGAGAACACACAAATTCTGTGCAAGGAGGTAACTGCACCTAGGTCATTAAAGTCCACTGTGTCCCCTTTCTGTAGAAAGTCTTCTGAATCAAGAATCTTTCAATTCTGTCTCCTTCTCAAACTACACCCATTTGCATCAGATATCTCCAACTTGTTCTCCAGTTTTCCTTCTAACAATGATTTCTATTCCCTGTACTGAACTTCTGTCTTCTGCTCATCTCAGCATGTTGTCTCTCTTTTATCCTCAGAATACTGAAATGAAAATATCCATTTCTTCATCTCTCTTCTGCTTCCTTCTAATAGGCCTCCTTTAGGTCTAGTTTACTTTCTAGAGCAAGAAGATTTGATATTGCCTGGAGAAGTCAGAGTGAGTGGTACCTCTTGTTTGCCCATTTGAAATGAGCTGGTGTGGTCATTAACAGACAGACAAAATGTTAATGTACAAAATGAGAAATACACACAAAAAAGGGAGTTCTTCATCCCACATTGCCAGTTTACATTTTATCGTTGGGATCTATAAACTGTGCCATTGTCTACCTTCTCTGAGGGCCTTTGTATCCATGAACGGCATTATTAGTAATGTGTTCTATAATCTTCCCATAAAAGACATCAAATAAAGGGGAGGCTACTTCTATCAGGTAATATTAAAACATTTATTTTCATATGCACTCACTTTAATCAGCTTGAACAAATCAGTTATTCCCAGTAGATTATTCTTGTTGGTAACTGCAATAAAAGATTCTACTTATTGTGCATTTCAGTCACTGACATGATAAATTTTATTTCAGAAGCTCAGTAATCGAATATTCATTATCCAATTATAATTAAAATGTGTGATTCCCTTAAGAATGCTTATAGCTATTTAAATGAATATGGACTTAATTAAAGGAATTAAATTAGGAGATTAAAATTATTCAAAGGGGATAAAATTTGTTCGTAAAGAACTGTAGAATGGAATATGGAGAAAGAAAAACAATGGAAGGAAACAGAGAATTGGTAAAAGGAAACAGAAACCAAAGTACAAATCCTTGATTGTCAAGGTGGAGGAATAGTTCACTAATTTAATTATTTGATTATGGAAAACTAAATAAGGCATGAATAGCCTACTAAACCACATACTTCTTGATGATTGGACTTAGGATTCATTAATTTTTTTGCATTCCCATCAGACCAATGGCAGGAAGCTAGTGGATAGTCAATTAATATTTGTTAAATGAAGAAGGGACAAATGCTGTCTGAAATTTATAACAAGTACGTTCATGAGTCCTTTTTCAAGTCAGCTTGTAGACACGGTGTTTAAAGAAATTTATATTTAGCTCTAATTAGAATGTGTGCACTTGAGTGAGAATGTTAGTTTACATGGTCTGGGCATTAAGTTTGAAGCTGATGAAACTGTACAGGAGGTAACTCTTCTCAGAGCCAGAGTTGGAAACTGTTAGTTCCCTTTCTGTCTGTAGCAGGACACCCTTTACTACCCAGGAGGGAAAGTGTGAGTCACAGCAAAACTAGCCTGCTTTGTACACGTGCTGAGTGTGTGTGCCAATCATGCTAAATACTTAAAGGGAGCTGATTATGAGCCCTCTGACGGACAGCATTATAAAGGCAAGTGATAATGATGGTTTGAATATTACTTTATATCATATGAAACGGTCATTTTTTATGTGAAATACAATTGAATATTGGCAATTTCATATGGCCTAAGCTAATGGTGATGGTATGCTTACTTTGTGCTAGGCATAGTGCTAAATAATTTACAGTCAGTTAACTCATTTGACTTTCACCGAGAAAAAATTTTAACAGTTGAGACTTAGATTAGATAAGCCGCCCAGTGTGGAAGTAGGACCTAAAAATTGAGCACGATTTGACACCGTCCCCCATTTTTTAAAAAGAATTCCTTCCTGTCCATGAAAAAGATGGATACTATAAATGATGTAATCAAAAATCTTGCCTTCTGATCATTTAATTATGTCAACAAAAATGTGACAGTGAAATATGAAGTCCATTGTGCAAAATGTCACAATGCAAATTGTCTGCTTCTAGAAAGGTGAAATTTACTCATAATACAGAGATAATTGCCACTTCAATATCAAAGCCAAGTCCCATGGACACAAAAATGAGTAAGCTATAATCTTTATTCAATGAAAGAAGATCATAACTGGATAAGGAGGACAGAGAATTCTAAGACTTACTGTATCATTAGAATGACATTTTTGTTGACCACATGCTCTAGTCCAAAAGGGAGAAAATAGTAACAATGTACTATGGAGACAAAGAGATACATATTTGAAAGCAGGTAAGTCTCAGAAAATTCCTAATCTATATCAATTGTAACTACATTGTCAGTGTGGATAGATTGCTATGGGTTGCCAGATGAAGAGCAAGAATTCATCTTGAAGACTTCAGGGAAGTTTTCACAGAAGAGATGACAAACTGGTCAAAAATGAATGGAGTTACCACAGAGGAAGGAAAGGAAGCATGTTTCAGGAAAGGGAACAACCTGTGCAAACAGAGGAAAGTGTAAAAGTCAACAGCAACATTGAGTAATAAATGGTTCAGATGCAGGCAGTGGATGCTACATTATATACTATATGTCTGGACTGCCCAGAGTACATGGAATACTGGAAGGGTAATTTAGGTTCATATCACAAAGGGACCAGAACTGGGAATTTCAACCTTGTCCCAGAAAGCAATAATGAACCATGGTGCTTTTCCCTGTTGAACTATAATTTTTGTAGAGTGATGTGTACAAATATTAAATACAGCTCAGTCATTTCACATCTTGGTGTGCTCATGAAATCATTTCCCAGATCGAGATCCAGAACACAGTCAGCTTCTTAGCCCCATCCTCGACAATCTCCAGAAGGGTGGCTGTTATTCTGACTTCTGTCCCGGGTTATTTTGCCTGTTTTGGGCCACCATAACTCTTTTATTTTTGACTTTTCCTGTCAGTGATTTTTTTTTTTTATATTGATGATGTTTTCGTGTGTAGCTGTGGTTCATTTTATTTCACCACTGTGCTTTTTTCCGAGTATCACAATTCATTTATCTTCCCTCTGTTGATGGACATCTGGGTTGAGTAACTTCTCATTTTTTCCCCATAGAAGGAATACTAACTCAAGAGGCTTTGTTGCAGAAGCCCAAGAGTTTTCTATACTAATTGATTAAGACACACTATCTCTGTATGGTGGGAACGAGTACTCACAGGGGCGAGCAAAGCATCTACAATTCGGTTGTTGAGTACACTCTAGTACTCTCTACTTTTCTGTCTTTTGATCCTATCTGTTAAGCTCTGTAAATGATTTGCTGTTTAAGCTGTAATTGAGAAGCCACAGAATGTCAAAACCCGTGCCTCACAGACTAGTACAAGGCAGAACGCTGTTTCTCAGGATACTGGTATGTGTGCTGAGGACAAAGCCCCTTTTCCAGGATTCTGGGTTAAACAAAGTTAAATAGGTTGTACTCAATGCAGGGAATATCAAGATGAAATATAGAGCAGATACAGCATTTCCCACACTTGGGAGACCAAATCTTTTTTCTTTCTGGAGAACACATAATCATCTCCCAGAATTAATGTTTCCAAAACTCAAAATGGCAAGTTGTATCCAACTGTACAGACTTAACTGTGAATTATGACACCTGTTCCCAAAGTTCGTATGTTAATGCCCTAACCCCCAATGAGTCTATAGTTGGAGATAAGGCCATTAAGAAGGTGATGAAGCTTAACTGGGCTCGTAATGATGGAGCCCCCCTAGTCCAATAGAATGAGAATCCTTATGAGAAGAGGGAAGACTCCCAGAGCCAGCTCACTTTCTCTGTGCTTAACAGAGGAAGGGCCGTGTGGGGATGTAGTGAGAAGATGACTGTAAGACAATGGGAAAGGCCTCACGAGACAACACTTCTGGCACTTTGAACGTGGACTTCCAGCCTCTGGGACTGTGAGGAAGTAAAAAATGTCACCCAATCCGTGATGGCTTGTTACGGCAGATCAGGCAGACTGACATAAGCTCTAAGTGAGGTTAGACTCTTTGGACTTCCTACTTTCCTTTCCAGTTCCCTATAATGAAAAGGACATCTTCTTTTGGTGTTAGATCTAGAAGATCTTGCAGGTCTTCACAGAACTGTTCAATTTCAATCTCTTCAACGTTAGTGGTTGGAGCACAGACTTCAATTACTGTGATACTGAATGCTTTGTCTTGGAAATAAAATGAGATCATTCTGTCATTTTTGAGACTGCATCCAACTACCACATTTCAGACTCTCTTGTTGATCATGAGGGCTACTGCATTTCTTCTAAGGAATTCTTGCCTGCACTAGTAGATATAATGGTCATCTGTGTTAAGTTCATCCATTCCCATCCATTTTAGTTCACTGATTCCTAAAACATCGACGTTCACATTCATCTCCTGTTTACCACTTCCAATTTACCTTGATTATGGACTTAACATCCCAGGTCGCTATGCAATACTGTTCTTTACAACATTAGACTTTACTTTCGCCACCAGAACATCCACAACCAGGTGTTCCTTCCACTTTGGCTCAGCCTTTTGATTCCTTCTGGAGCTATTCCTCCACTCTTCTCCTGTAGCATATTGGACATGTACAAACCTGTGGAGTTCAACTTCAAGCGTCTTATCTTTTTGCCTTTTCATATTGTTCATGGGGTTCTCAAGGCAAGAATGCTGAAGTGACTTGCCATTCTGTTCTCCAGTGGACCACATTTTGTCAGAACTCGCCACCATGACCCATCTGTCTTGGGTAACCCTACAAGGTGTCGACTAAAAAGATACACAACTTGAGAGTTGCAAGTTAAGTTTTATTGGGGGAAAAATGAGGACTGCAGCCTGGGAGGCAGCACCTCAGGTAGCTCTGAGAGACTGCTGTGAAAAGGCAGAGGTAGAAAGTTCAATATGTCAGGTTTGGGTGAAGACAGAGTTCAATACCATTAAGCCCTTATTTTACAAATGGTTTTCTGCTAGTCACAAGGATGTGATGTCACCATGAAGGGATTTAGTGCTTTTGTGGAAATGACTGAGATCATAAAATCGGTTCCTAGAAACATCCAACTATCTAAAGACCTGTCCTACTAGAGTCCCTGGAACACAGTTCATTCCACCCTGAACTCCCTCAGGGGGTGTTGAAGGTCAATAGTTCAGTCTCCTCCGAGGCACATGGCAATTGCCCTTGCTGTTCAGTCACTGGCAAGGCTCTTGGCAAGTGGCCATTTATAGTTGACAAAGGCATGGCTCATTGTTCCACTGAGTTAGACAAGGCTGTGGTCCCTGTGATCAGTTTGGTTAGTTTTCTGTGATTGTGGTTTCCATTCCATCTGCCCTCTGATGGATGAGGCTGGGAGACTTGTGGAAGCTTCCTGATGGGAGGGACTGGCTGTGGAGAAAACTGGGTCTTGCTCTGGTGGGCAAGGCCATGCTCTGCTGCTGCTAAGTCGCTTCAGTCATGTCCGACTCCGTGCAGCCCCATAGACGGCAGCCTACCAGGCTCCCCCGTCCCTGGGATTCTCCAGGCAAGAACACTGGAGTGGGTTGCCATTTCCTTTTCCCATGCATGAAAGTAAAAAGTGAAAGTGAAGTCACTCAGTCGTGTCCGACTCTGAGACCCCATGAACTGCAGCCTACCAGGCTCCTCCATCCATGGGATTTTCCAGGCAAGAGTACTGGAGTGGGGTGCCATTCCCTTCTCAGTAAATCTTTAATCCAATTTTCTGCTGATGGGTGGAGCTGTGGTTTACCTGAGACCAAACTATGGTAGGGGTCATGACGACCTCCTCCTAAAGGGCTTCTGTCAGCCTGCCATGCCTCCCAGGACTGCCGCGGCCAGTGTCTGTGACCCTGCAGCAGGCCACCCACGCCTCCACCAGAGACTCCTGAACCCTCAAGGCCAGTCTGGCTCACTCTCTTGTGGGGTCACTTCTCCTTCCTCCTGGGCCCTGGTGTGTACAAGGTGTAGTTTGTGTCCTCCAAGAGTCTCTGATTTCCCAGTCCTGTGGAAGTTATGTAATCAAATCCCACTGGCCTTCAAAGTCAAATTCCCTGTGGGTTCTCAGTCCCTCTGCCCTTTATTTGAAAAAGAAAAGCGATTTGCTCTTTATTTTCTTGGGCTCCAAAATCACTATGGATGGTGACTGCAGCCATGACATTAAAAGACACTTGTTCCTTGGAAGAAAATCTATGACCAACCCAGACAGGATATTAAGAAGCAGAGACATTACTCTGCTGACAAAGGTCCATATAGTCAAAGCTATGGTTTTTCCAGTAGTCATGGATGGATATGAGAGTTGGACCATAAAGAAGGCTGAGTGCTGAAGAAATGATATTTTTGAACTGTGGTGTTGGAGAAGTCTCTTGAGAGTCCCTTGAACTGAAAGGAGAGCAAACCAGTCAGTCCTAAAGGAAAACAACCTTGAATATTCACTGGGAGGACTGATGCCGAAGCTGAAGCTCCAGTACTTTGACCACCTGATGCAAATAACTGACTCATTGGAAAAGACCCTGATTCTAAGAAGGCAGGAGGAGAAGGGGACAACAGAGGATGAGATAGTTGGACAGCATCATTGACTCAGTGGACCTAAGTTTGAGCAAGCTCCAGGAGATGGTGAAGGACGGGGAAGCCTGGCGTGCTGCAGTCCATGGGGCTGCAAAGAGTTGGACACGACTCAGCAACTGAAGAGCAACAAAAGGTTAGTCATTAAAATCATGCGCACGTCAAGGAAATGAGACAGCTAATCCTCCCCAGATTTGTTTGCATCACTTTTCTTTCCCATTTTCAAATTAGTTGCAAACTGGATACTCTGCCTATTAGAAGAATGTGGCAATTTCCCCTCCTGGTTTCTCATTAGAGCAAAATAAATCTACACAAACAAGACACTCATATGCTTTATTCTCTCCATAAAACTGCCACTAAATTGAGTTTTGCACTGTTCACGACTTGCATGGCCCTACAGGTTTAGGCCACTCACTCTTTTCCTTTGACAGTATTTGTTATCCCTCAGTAAACAGTGATGGATTTTTATTGCCTTTCTTCTGAGGGGACGATTTATATGCCTGTTAATTTGTATAAGTTGGACTGCATCATAAATGATCCAACCTCTAAATTCCAAGTTAGGTTGCCAAAGAGATGGCCTTGTTTATTAAAATCTAATTAGCTGAAGTTTTAGAATGTCCCTGAGTGGGTTACTGAATTTTTGTCTTTGTCCGAACCTAATAAACTTCAAAGCTCCAGTTGGCTAGAGTTAACCACAAAACACCGGCCTCCCTGTGAAATTATCTAGTTATCTCTTCTTTTAGTCCTTTTCTCCAAGATGCAGGCCCAAGGATCTTTTCCCAAAATATGTTGGCTATCATATTTCAGAAAGGTCAGAGATTCCTCACTTGATTAGTTTTTATTTGAAGAAAGCAGTCAGGTGCTATTTGTTCCCTAGATGAGAAGCAAGAGGAATCTGCCCTTGTTATTAGTGTTACCCAGCAATGGTCAGAATGTCCTAATTATGTACCACTTCAGGCCATTCGCTGAGAGTTATATGCCATCTATACACTGCTTGTATACATAGGCCAGTCATGAGTTTTGCTTCCAAAAGCTTGTAAAATAATGTTGGCAAATTGATTTCAGACATATGTTGTAAAACCTAATTAATTCAGCTCCCAATGTATATACAAAATCTCCTAGTTTTGCAAACTCCCCAGCTTCTAGCCTATTGCTTCTTCCATTTCTCATTGCAACTTCAGAATAGGGGTTTAAGGCTGGTTTCTGCCCTTTCATTTCCCATTTCATTATCAGTACCTGAAAATTTTCTTCATTGCTCTAAAGGAAATCTTTGATAAATGTCCACCAATGATCACCATATTGATATACCTAATTTCTCCAAAATCACTGCAGATGATGACTACAGCCATGAAAGTAAAGGACACTTACTTCTTGGAAGGAAAGCTATGACAAACCTAGACAGTATATTAAAAAGCAGGGACAGTTTGCTGAAAAAAGTCCATATAGTCAAAGTTATGGCTTTTTCCAGTAGTCATGTATGGATGTGAGAGTTGGACCATAAAGAAAACTGAAGACCAAAGAACTGATGCTTTTGAACTGTGGTGCTGGAGAAGACTTTTGAGAGTCCCTTGGACTGCGAGGAGATGTAACCAGTCAATTCTAAAGGAAATCAACCCTGAATATTCACTGGAAGGATTGATGCTGAAGCTGACGCTCCAAAACTTTGGTCACCTGATAAGAGCCGACTCATTAGTAAAGACCCTGATGCTGGGAAAGATAGAAGGCAGAAGGAGAAGGGGATGACAGAGGAAGAGATGGTTGGATGGTATCACCAACCTAATGGACATGAGTTTGAGCAAGCTCCAGGAGATGGTGAAAAACAGGGAAGCCTGGTGTGCTGCAGTCCATGGGGTCACTGAGTTGGATGTGACAGCGACTGAACAACGCAATAATTTTTTATATACTAGACATCTTTGCAGCATTTAACATAATTGAATTTTTCTCCTTGAAGATCTCTTCAGGCTTATACTACTCACCATTATTTTGTCTTTCTCTCTCCCAAACTTCAGATCATTTATTTTTCATTTCCTTGGGTTATCCTCCTTCATTCATGCTTACGACCAATAGCTGTCGTAAGCCTCTTTCCATTGGTCCCTTCTGCCTCTCTTTAGTCCAGGTACCAAGAGATGTTTTAGAACTTTGTTTTTCTTTGGACCATATCATCCTAACAAGTAAGTGCTTTTACTTACTATAGCTGAGGCCTTTTTCACATATTTACACCTCACACCATCTTCAAGATATTGATAACGAAAACAAGTATTGATCACCTTAAGGGCCCTACAGATTTCAGAAATGGATAAAGGAAACCACTTCTACCTTCAAACAAGTCTTTTTTGTGCACTAGGGGAGCAAAATGCACTGCTGAGATGAAGTGGGATGACAAAATATGTCCAAGATGATGTGATGTCTGCAGAGAAGAGAGTGTGGTGATGATCAATACGAGAGTCATTTTTATGGGTTTGTGTTACATGAAGGGGGCTGAAGAAATGGCAGTGGAAAGAAAAAGCAGTCATCCTCAGCTAAAAGAAGAGTGCTTCTATCATGGGGGAAAAAAAAGCTACCTTTTAGAGTGATCAGATCCACAAAATAAAAATTCAAAGTGTATTGAACTTTCTTCTGAGGCCAAATTCATCAGAACCAATACTCTTGTAAGTAATCTACTTAGGAAAAAACTTAGGGGGTGGAGAGTTTGATTAATGTCTTTCATGATTGTGAAGATCTGTGGAAACAGTGAAGGAATACTTTACACAGAGAATAAATCATATGGAAACTTGACATTATAGAAATTGACTAGGTTTAGGATTTTTTTCATGTTCAGGGGAGCAGTCATAAATTAGGTTACTTCTGTTGTCTTGGAGTTTCAGTACTGGCTCCAAGGCTGTGAGCTTGACTAAGTGGTCAGGTACCCCACATTCTAAAGCAAAGTAGAGCTCTGACTCAGTTATCTACCTCAAGTGACATACAAGAAGTCTAAAAATTCCTGGAGAAAAGACCAATAGGAAAGATTTGTTTGCAGAGTTGTTAGCATATTCTCTCTACCTCCAAAAGTAGTCATTCTCCAAACTTCTTAAAAAGAGACACACATACACTCGAGGAACCCTTGCTTAGGGAAAAGAAGAGTGTCAAAAAGACAAAGTAAACTGGAATAGCTTACAAACTAGTCTTCAAATTAGTGAAGCAATTTTCTTCTAATAAAATAATAGATTTTCATATAATTCATAAGAAGAAAATAGAAATTATTCTAGTAGAATTTGAGAAATGTTTTCTTACATTCCACAGTGGTGAAGAGTGGTCTTCTTTTCCTAGTTCAGCCACTAGTTAGTTGAATACTTTAGACCAGGCATAGTTTTATTCCAAATCTATTACCTCATCTGAAAAATAAGGTGATAACTAGTCTCCCAAACTGTATGTTGGATACTGTACTAATAGTTTCTGGGGAAATTAAAACCACAAAGCCCTCTCCTCAAAGAGCTACCAGTAACCCCATGCCATTGAAAAACAGACCAAACATTTATGTTTTAAGCCACAGGTATGTTTGCCAAATTTACTCAGATGATTACTATTTGTTTTCTATAATAAAATTAACAAACAAAAGTAGAATAAGAACTACAGGGAAAGCAAAACTATATTTTCCTCCACCCATCTTTGGCTCTTTAGTTGGGGGCCTCAAAACTAGCAAGAGAAAGGCAAACAGAACATGTTTGTTAACATGTACATCCTTTATGTACCTATGGAAGCACCCAGTGATGAATAACCGAAGCAATGGTTAGAACTTGGGCTCATACACCATCTTAAGCCAAAAGACAAGGGGTTCAGGGCTTCTGGGTGGGGGAGGTAAGTTATGAGAAAATGACCAGGGAAAGCATGGTAAACAAGAGTTGTTTAGTGAAAAAAGCCATGAAGAGCCCTTTTACTCCAGATGCAGGAGAAGACATCTCTACAAACAAAATTTTCCTTTATAAAAAGAAAACTTGTGCCCTGTGTTTGGAGTTTTTCTTGAGTCTACTGATCTTAGTAGCCTTTAGCTCCAAATACTCTACATGCCAAAGAGGCATATTTTATAGCTGCATATTCTGATACTCTTCAAAACCAAAATATATATAACTTACCTATGTAAAGAAACAATGGTCCAGATAAATTTAGTAACTTACTTTTACAGACAGAGTTGCAATCAGACTCCTGCCTTTAAGATTTAATTATTTCCGCTGTATTAATTATATATGAAACGTCTAATTGAATACTGCTTTCTAAAGAAAAAATAAAACTTCAATTACAGAAAAGAAATAATGAAAGTGTTACAAGAGCTTTCAAGGAACTCCAATTATAAGAAAGATCTCTTTCTCATTGTTTAGCATTGATAGTCAGCACATACTGAAGACTATTGTAGGACTGTGCCTACTCGATTTCCATGTTTATTCATGTATTTGTTGAGTCAAAAAAACATATAGAATGAGCCACTTTTAGGTGCACTAGTATTTGGCTTATAAAGTTGCCGGAGACAATATATCTGGCCTCAGGGGACTTGCATTCCAGAAGGAAAATCAAAAAAGGACAATTTGCATAGAATCCTGAAATGGTTACAAAGGCTTTCTAAGAGATTCTAAACTGAACAGATAATTGTCATGCATTTACAAAAGGCCTAAGCTATTCCCACTGAAAAGGAGTAGTTGAGTTTGTAATTACTTTCATTTCATAGGGGACATATTCCAGGATTCTAAAGATCTAATTGTGACGGTTGTTTTAATTGCTTCGTAGAAAACACTACCTTACATCCATTGAGGAAAGTGCAATAGTCAATGGAGACTGAGAACACCACTGGAAGCATTTTTAAAGTTCTACTTTACTGTGTCTTGGGTGGCCCCACACAGCATGGCTTAGTTTCATGGAGTTAAACAAGGCTGTGGTCCATGTGATCAGATTGGCTAGTTTTCTGTGATTATGCTTTCAGTGTGTCTGCCTTCTGATGCCCTCTTGCAACACCTACCATCTTACTTGAGTTTCTCTTACCTTAGTCGTGGGGTATCTCTTCAAGGCTGCTCCAGCAAAGCACAGCAGCTGCTCCTTACCTTGGACCAGACCACCTGACCTGCCTCTTGAGAAACCTATATGCACATCAGGAAGCAACAGTTAGAACTGGACATGGAACAACAGACTGGTTCCAAACAGGAAAAGGAGTACATCAAGGCTGTATATTGTCACCCTGCTTATTTAACTTATATGCAGAGTACATCATGAGAAATGCTGGATTGGAAGAAGCACAAGCTGGAATCAAGATTGCTGGGAGAAATATCAATAAGCTCAGATACGCAGATGACACCACCCTTGTGGCAGAAAGTGAAGAGGAACTAAAGAGCCTTTTGATGAAAGTGAAAGAGGAGAGTGAAAAAGTTGGTCTAAAGCTCAACATTCAGAAAACTAAGATCATGGCATCTGGTCCCATCACTTCATGGCAAACAGATGGGGAAACAGTGGAGACAGTGTCAGACTGTATTTTGGGGGGCTCCAAAATCACTGCAGATGGTGACTGCAGCCATGAAATTAGAAGACGCTTACTCCTTGGAAGAAAAGTTATGACCGACCTAGATAGCATATTCAAAGGCAGAGATATTACTTTGCCAACAAAGGTCCATCTAATCAAGGCTATGGTTTTTCTTGTGGTCATGTATGGATGTGAGAGTTGGACTGTGAAGAAATCCGAGGGTTAAAGAATTGGTGTTTTTGAACTGTGGTGTTGGAGAAGACTCTTGAGAGTCCCTTGGACTGCAAGGAGATCCAACCAGTCCATCCTGAAGGAGATCAGTCCTGGATGTTCATTGGAAGGACTGATGCTAAAGCTGAAACTCCAATACTTTGGCCACCTCATGAGAAGAGCTGACTCATTGGAAAAGACCCTGATGCTGGGAGGGGTTGGGGGGAGGAGGAGAAGGGGATGACAGAGAATGAGATGGCTGGATGGCATTACCGACTCGATGGACATGAGTTGAGTAAACTCCAGGAGCTGGTGATGGACAGGGAGGCCTGGCATGCTGTGATTCATGGGGTATCAAAGAGTCGGACATGACTGAGTGACTGAACTGAACTGAACTGACTTTGTTATGTATTAGATTGCTGTGTTGTTTATTTCAGCTTGTAATAAGACACCCACACTAAGACAGCCCTCGTGTGCACTGTGAACAAAGACATTGACTTCTGATCCTGATTTTGCTAAATGAACATAAAGGAACTGGCCAACCCCCTCCGTGTGATAGTAGGCCTTCTATTTTAAGAGCATGCGATCACCTCCATGGAGTTTTTTCAAGGATGCTAGGAATATTCCTCTTTTTCCCCAGTCCAGCCTCTATCATTCATAGAGATCTGATTTCCAAGAGCAGTCTTTTGCCTCATGAAGGCATCACTTAATTAAACATGAATGAAAAAAAAGAAAAAAAGTTTGTCACATTATTCTCTGAAAGTGGTTTTAATAGGGGTGAGGACAGAGGAAAAATAAAAGCATTAATGTCCTATTAAAGGAAAGGCACTGGATTGCACTTCTCTTCCCTGGGAAGAGAAGATATAGAAAGATGGAGTTCAGGAACAAAAACAAACAAAAAAGAGTAAAAATTCTCATTTAATTCAGAACAAATATGTTAACTAAAATTGTCAGTAACCCTAGGTTTCCCAGGTGGCTCAGTGGTAAAGAGTCTGCCTGCCAATGCAAGAGACACAAGAAATGTGAGTTCAGTCCCCGGGTCGGGAAGATCCCCTGGAGAAGGAAGTGGCAACCCACTCCTAGAGAATCCCATGGACGGAGGAGCCCGGGGGGGCTGCCGTCCATAGGGTTGCAGGGGTGGGACACAACTCGGTGACTAACCCACCACCCCACCCAGGAAGGTAGGTCTCGACTCCACCTTGTTTGTGCTCCCTCTGCCCATCTTGTGGTTCCTTTCTATATCTGCAGTCATGAAAAATCTTTTCTGCTGGTCTTCAGGTCATTCTCATGGACAGTTAATCTGGAAATAGTTGTTATTTTGCTGTGCCCATGAAGGAGATGAGTTCAGGGTTTTCCTGCCTGCCAGTTTGGCCACATCCATCTGACCTGCTTTTTCTGAGTATTTGTTATGGAAAAAGTAAAATCTATTTTTCCTGACATGGCAATCCACTCCATACTGGAGTCCATGGAACTGCAAAGAGTCAGACACAATTTAGTGACTAAGCAACAGCAACAACGTTTTCCAAAGTAGCACGAGAATGGCTATTAGGAGATATAAGGGATCCAGAGGAAAGCTACAAAGACTTACAGGTAATGTGAACATATTGTTTGAGCCAAAAATTGCATAAAATACTTGCAGAATTTTAGAAACAGTCCTTGAGGTGACAATTTGATGCTATAAAGTACTGGCATTTCCAGGAGATTAGAATTGCAAATGGTGACAGTTGAAGAGAGTTTTACTTTTAGGCTTGTCCTGGTAAACCATGGGTGTTTGGTTTTTGATGAATGAGGTACAGTTTCTATTTTAAGGGTAGTTTGGGTATTTGCCAATGACCCTTATTCCTATCCCCAGACCCTGGTGCCCATGAATCTGCTTATCTTTACGTTTGTCTTTTCTGGACATTTCATGTGAACAGAATAATGGCAAATGTGGTCTTCTGTGTCTGACTTCTGTCCCTTAGCATCAAGTTTTTGAGGTTTATTCATTTTGTGTCATATGTGTTCACACTGTATTTCTTTTATTGCTGAACAATGTTCTGTTGTATAAACATACTATCTTAGTTTATCCATTTGCTGGTTGATGGGCATTTGGGTTGATTCCACTTCGGGGCTATTGTGAATAAAGCTTCTCTAATCATCTACCTAAAAGTCTTTGTGTGGACATATGCTCTTCTTTAGGTAGACACCAGGCATGGAATTCTGGGGTTGTATGGTAAACCAATGTTTAACTTTTTAGAAACTACCGAACTGCTTTCAAAAGTGATTGCACCATCTTACAATCCCATCAGTGATGAGTGATGATTTTAGTTTCCTCCAGTCCTTGTCAACACTTGTTATTTATCTGTCCTTTCCACTATAGCTATCCTGATGGGAGTAATGTGGATCTCAGGAGACTTTTAATTTCATATCTCTAATGACTAATAATATTAAGTATCTTCTCATGCGCTTAGTCCCCATTTCTATGTCTCTTTTTGTGACATCCTCTGTAGCTAAATCTTGGACTTCCTGGATTCTTCCAGAAATTTCTACTGAGGTGATTCTGTGATGGGAATACATGAAAGTTCACTGACTAACTCTATGTGTTTGTTTTAAGTACCCAAGTGCTTCTAAAACTTCATAAAGCAGGAGAATTCTTCTCTGCTAGAATTATGGAACATACTCATAGTGTGGTCACTTTTATAACATCTGGTAGAAAAGCAAGCTTATAATTGCAGAAGCTTAGACTATTTATTTTCCTTGGGGTTTTTTTGTTTTTGTTTTTTTTACTACGCTAAGGGCAAGACCAATCTGCCCAGAAGCTTATTTGCTTTCTCACCATGAAGAGAAAAAAAGGCAAGGGAAGAGGAGCAGAAAAAGGCAGAATTCCTCAGGAAAATAGTACTGAAGTAAGAGAACCGTCACGCCAGGTTAGAGAAGCGAATTCTGCAGAATCAAGTTTTCTTTTAATAACAACACTAATAAAAAGATTACAGGAGAGTCTGAGTTCAGGGCCTATTGGAAATGCATGATAGAATGTTTTAGTGTACCAGCCCAGCAACAGATGTAATTAGATTATGCTAACATGATAAATAGTTACTGAATATCTCTCTAAATTAGATTGACCTCGATCGTTAAAGATCATAACTTTCAATGAAGTCTTGTTTTGCTTGCTAAATAATTTTCACGCTGGGGCTAAGATAGAAGTCTTATAGGTGTTTGGAAGGGAGCCTCTGGAGGTCTCAGTTTATTTTCTATCCACTCACACATCAGCTCTTGAAAGTGGGTTATGCTGCAGGGTCACACCAGACGCTTGGTGCTAGTCAAGCCACTTTATTGCCACCCGTGAATTTGTTGCTACAACCAATTTGTTTCCAGTGGAGTCGTCTATTTTGTGAGTTTGAAGCACAGCTGTTTGTGACTTTAAATCTCTGGAGCCCTATTTATACCCCTTATCAAAAATGATTGAGAAGGTAGCTTTATATATATATATTTTTTTTTTCTTGGTTTAAGGAGTATCTGAGGGTTATTGCTACAGTAGTCCCTCATCCAGGGTTTTGCTTTATGAGGTTTCAGTTAGCCTCAGTCAACAGTGATCTGAAAGTATTTAGTGGAAGATTTCAGAAACCAACAATTCAGTTGTTTTAAACTGGACTGTCTTGAGCAATGTGATGGAATCTGATGACATCCTTCTGCATCCACTTAGAAAGGGAATCAACCCTTTGTGCAGCATGTTCCACCAGACGGTCCCTTATTCGCCTTCTGTCGTGGTATTGCGCTTCTTTTGTTCACTTTACTTAATACTGACCCCAAAGCGTGAGAGTAGCAATACTGGCAATTCAGGTATGCCAAAGAGAAGCCATTAAGTACTGCCCTTAAGTGAAAAGGCAGTGACTTAATAAGGAAAGAAAATCGTATGGTGAAGTTGCTGAGGTTTATGGTAAGAATGGATCTTCTATCCATGAGATTGTGAAGAAGGAAGAAGAAATGTGTGGTAGTTTTGCTATCACACCTCAGACTGCAAAAGTTATACCACAGTGCTTAGTTAGGATGGAAAAGGCATTAAGATATTGTATGTGTGTGTGAGAGGCCACATTCACATTTTTAAAATGCTATATTGTTATAACTATCTTATTTTATCATTCATTGTTAATCCCATATTGTGCCTCATTTATAAATTACTCTTTATCACAGATATATACAGTAGGTATAGGTAAAAGCTTTCAAATTGTTATGCTGGAAATGACTCTTAAAAGCTCTGGTTTTTCCAGTAGTCACGTATAGATGTGAGAGGTGGACTATAAAGAAAGCTGAGTGGCATAGAATTGATGCTTTTGAACTGCAGTGATGGAGAAGACTCTTAAGAGTCCCTTAGACTGCAAGGAGATCAGACCAGTCAATTCTAAAGGAAATCAGTCCTGAATATTCATTTGAAGGACTGATGCTGAAGCTGAAACTCCAATCCTTTGGCCACCTGATGAAAGAACTGATTCACTGGAAAAGACCCTGAATCTGGGAAAGATTGAGGGAAGGAGGAGAAGGGGATGACAGAGGATGAGATGGTTGAATGGCATCACTGACTATGGACATGAGTTTAAGCAAGCTCTGGGAGTTGGTGATGGACACAGAGGCCTGGTGTGCTGCAGTCCATGGAACTGCAAAGAGTCTGACATGACTGAGTGACTGAACTGAACTGAGAAGACTCTTGAGAGTTCCTTGAACTGCAAGGAGATCAAACCAGTCAATCCTAAAGGAAATTAACCCTGAATATTCACTGGCAGGACTGATGCTGAAGTTGAAGCTCCAATACTTTGGCCTTGTGATGCAAAGAGCTGACTCATTTTAAAATACCTTTATGCTGGGAAAGATTGAAGGCAAAAGGAGAAGAGGATGGTAGAGAATGAGGTGGTTGGATGGCATCACCGACGCAATGGACATGAATTTGAGCAAACTCCAGGAGATAGTAGGACAGGGAAGCCTGGCGTGCTATAGTCCGTGGGGTCTCAAAGAGTCAGATATGACTTAGCAACTGAACAACATAAGAGAATGCATAGTACATATAGGGTTCAGATTTCAACCATCCACTGGGTGTCTTGGAACACCCAGTTCCAATCCCCTTTGTGGCTAAGGGGGATTTGTGTATTAGCTGAATTGTAACCTTTCGTAAACTTCTGTGTACCACTAAAGATGGTGATTAGTCTGGGGCCTGGGGTAGTTCTAGATCACTTTTACTAAGTATGTTAATGGTGCAGGGGATGTTTGTGAATATAACATTACAGTACCTTTGAATTTACTAATTATAAATAATTTTCTCAACATTTCAAGATAGCTAAGTATAACTTAGAGATAGATAAGTGGAGAGTAAAAAAGTTGGCTTAAAGCTCAACATTCAGAAAACAAAGATCTTGGCAATCCGGTACCATCACTTCATGGGAAATACATGGGGAAACAGTGGAAACATTGTCAGACTTTATTTTTTCAGTTCCAAAATCACTGCAGATGGTGACTGCAGCCATGAAATTAGACGCTTACTCCTTGGAAGAAAAGTTATGACCAACCTAGACAGCATATTCAAAGGCAGAGACATTACTTTGCCAACAAAGGTCCATCTAGTCAAGACTATGGTTTTTCCTGTGGTCATGTATGGATGTGAGAGTTGGACTGTGAAGAAAGCTGAGCACTGAAGAATTGATGCCTTTGAACTGTGGTGTTGGAGAAGACTCTTGAGAGTCCCTTGGACTGCAAGGAGATCCAACCAGTCCATTCTGAAGATCAGCCCTGGGATTTCTTTGGAAGGAATGATGCTAAAGCTGAAACTCCAGTACTTTGGCCACCTCATGGGAAGGGTTGACTCATTGGAAAAGACTCTGATGCTGGGAGGGATTGGGGGCAGGAGGAGAAGGGGACGACAGAGGATGAGATGGCTGGATGGCATCACGGACTCGATGAATGGAAGTCTGAGTGAACTCCGGGAGTTGGTGATGAACAGGGAGGCCTGGCGTG